>CAUYQG010074675.1:0-10918 GCA_963574415.1 Tarsius wallacei
TTCCAGCTACTTGGAAGGCTGAGGCAGAAGGATCGCTGGAGCCCAGCAGGTCGAGGCTGCGGTGGCCGGGAGCGGCCACTGCACTCCAGTCTGGGCAACAGAGTGAGACTCCAACTCAAAATAAATAAATAAATAAATAAATAAATAGGGCTCCATCCGCCTCTCCAAATCCTCAGTAATCAGTATCTGGAGGTTGGTGTATAACATCCCTGTGCATATTTTTGTACTTTAGCTGCATACGTATAAACATTGTCCATATACATAACATTGCTTTGCATGGTTATAAAACAGAAGTAGCATCCAGCCATATAAATTCTTGTGCAGTCATTCTCAACACCGCTGCTTAGCAAAGTTATAAACACATTGCATCACCTTGCAAGGGTCGGGAAGTGTTTAAGTGCTGATTATATTAATTGTGGTACCATCCAGGTGAGTGAGGGTCAGAGTCTGGGGAGGAAGAGACCAGTTTGACATTATGAAGACAGAATCTACAGGACTGTGTGACTCACTCGATGTGTGTCTTGGCAGGGGTTTTGGGAGGCAGAGCAACAGGTATAATTCTGGTGCAAGTACTTGCTTGGGAGCACAATGCCAGTCACTGAGCTCCATAGCAGGGAAGGAGATGCAGGTCAGGTAAGGTGATGGGTTCCCTTTCTGACCTGCTGAGTTAAGAGTGGCTGCAACACACCAAGTGGTAAGGTTCAGGAGGCAATTGGATATTGAGACCCAAAATTTAGGAATGAGGTCTGAGCTGGAGATGTACTTTTGGGCTCCTTAAGCATCAAGTGAGTATTAACTTTGGGAGTGGAGTTAGCTTGGTATAATAGGCTCATGTGGTACCTTTTCCTGGAAAAGGTAGTGGGATTCACCCTCATCAGATTTCTACAGCATTCTGGCATGTGGCGATAAGAGATCTGAGGTAGAATTACCTGATTGTCATATCAACGTCAGAAGTTAGGGTTATGCTTGAAACATTTTTTCCTCACAGCCACTCTCTGGGTCCCTCTTATTACCCACGATCTGTCTTCCTTTTTTCCTTCAGCTCTTACTTGGTTGTTTTTCCACTCCTAGTCCCCAAAACAACTGGCTTCCTGAGAGCTTAACTGGCCAGTAATTTCTCACTTATGAAGTTTTCTCATTTATGAAACTTTCTCACCTATGAAATTACATAAATCCTCTCTGAAGGTGATTTCTACTTTCAGGCTTTACCATACCCTAAATGTTAAAAAGTGAATAGACTTAATTGGTCTTTCCATAGACTTCTCTAAATTGGCCTGAACTCACCCTCTTCTTATTCCACAAGGAGCCCCGCCCATTTCTGGGATTTGATGCCAGTGCATGTGTAACCTGGTATATTGTTTCTTTCCCATGCATTTCGTGTGGGAACCCTAATCTTGAGATTGGCTGCAGTGTATGTTTTCCTCCGGGACAGGAACCAGATGGGCCACTCACTGTTCTGCTTTGTAGCTCACCGCAGACCTAGTCTGGGAGCCTTTGGTCATCTTCACTAGTTAGCAACTGGTTTTCCAAAGGGAAATGTCTCCTTCTGCTCCCCAGTCCCTGCTTCAAGGCCAGAAAGATGTTCTGCGAGGCCTCCTTGTGAATAAGTAGAATCCACTCAGATTAACTCAAGGAAAAATACCGGAAGAATGTGGGTAGCTACAATTATTATTATAAGGATCCAGAAAGATCTGGTGAATTTAGGATTCTGGTCCTGGTTTTCTCCCTTTTATCTCTTTGATTTCTTTTCTCTTCTTCCTTCTTCTCCTGTGACATCTCTTCATTCTCCTCCTTCTCCTCTTCTCTGTCATGCTTGCAGAGATGATGTCCTGGTCACAGTCACTGTCTGGATCCCTCTTATTACTCACTGCCTATCTTCCTTTTTTCCTTCAACTCTTACTTGGTTCTTTTTCTACCCCCAGCTCCCAAAATTGGCAGCTGGCTTCCTGGGAGCTTGTTATCTGGCCAGCACTAAATGACCTTTTTTGCTCTAAAGCCAGTGGCCATGTGGCAGTAATCTCTCTGTGTACATGATTCTGAGTTCTCAAGAGAGGACCTGGCTGGCTCTCTTTGTCTTCCTGAGTTCACTACGTTTTTCCTGGGCTGCTGGCCAGCTGAGGGAGGGTTCCCCTCAGGTCAGACACACCCTGGGCCAGTCAGTATTGGCAAGGGGCAGGGTTACAGAGCCCCCCCAACTACTTACCAGGGGCTGTGGGTGGGGACAGGAGTTACCAACTACATCTAGCACAAGAACCTTATCCTAGAACCCTTCAGATTAATTTACACAGGGTGATTCTAAATTTGGCTTAAACTACAAGTGGGAAGTCATGGCTCATAAACTGTGTCTCATCACTCTGCACTAATTCAAGGGTATATATCTCCAAAGTAATGAATTAAGCATCTTGCAAACACGCCAAACATGGTTTGGAATTAAACTTTCAGTGTGAGTTCATTTTACTCATACGTTAGAGTGGCAGGGATGGGTTTGCTTGATTGCAAACAAAGTCATCCTGGTGCATAAAATGGAGAATGTAAAATATGCAGTTTTCCCAGTCATGGAGACTTTTGGTACTTTATTTGAAAAGTTCCCCCTGAAGTTGAGAGCCCTGTGAGAAATCACTAGGGCAGTGAGTGGCAGGGGACAGATCAAGAGCTACCTCATTCAGAGCCTGCCTCCTCCTCCTCTGCACTCTGTGGCTGCTGAGGCCACACCCCTGTGTCCCTTGTGGTCTTAAGTCACAAAGCCAGCTATTATTAGATTTGCCTAGAGTGTCTGAAGACAGACTTTAGAATGGGAAATCCTTGTTCCACTTTTATACAACTGGAAAGCATTACAAAACTTGACTTCCAAATTTCCAAAAAACCCAAAAAACTGCCAAACCCAGGTTGTACAACTTAGTCACAGGAAAACAGGAAGAGGTAGAAAAAGTAAACTTGCTTCTACTTCACAGGTGGCTTTGATTTAGAAAATGTGCCTCGAAATTTGGTGCCTGCAAATACAGGAAAGGGGTTTGGTTTTGCTTCTTAATAAAAGTAAAACTACTCTAGAAGGTTTCAGCGCTCATCAAAATCTACATTTAAAATCTTTTTCCACTTCTGTCTACCTGGATATTCTCATGATCTCTCCAGCTGTGGGAAACTCTCATCTTCCCATGATCCGAATTAGGTGGGTTCCAGCTTCTGCAACATAAGTTAATCATCACTACAAACATTGGCAAGCACTGGGGATGTTTTTATTCCTCAGGGACAGCTTAGTGGCTCCAGATAAATATTCCAGTCCAACCAACTGCCTTCTCTGGGCTTTCCTTCCACAAACTTTCTCCCCTATAAGTAGGATAAGCGTAAAGCAGCTGTTGGGCCCCTGGTAATTTACAAAGCAAGGATGATACTTCAAAATAGTTTGCCTTGAGCTGTCGTTGGTATTCAGTAATGTGTTGCCATATAATGTATTTCTTCTTGCACAATTATACGGTGGCCATGTGACTGTTTTGCCCTCAAAATCCAGTAAGCTTGCTTTTTTTTTTTTTTAAGTTGGCGTCTCACTCTGTCGCCCAGGCTGAAGTGCAGTGGCACGCTCACGGCCACCATAGCCTTGACCTGCTGAGCTGAGGTGATCCTTTCACCTCAGCCTTCCAAGTAGCTGGCACTACAGGCACACCCTACCACACCTGGCTAATATTTCGATTTATTGTAGAGACAGGGTCTCACCAAATTGCCTATTCTGATCTCGAGCCCATGGGCTCAGGCAATCCTCTCACCTTGGCCTGAGATTGCTTTTAAAAGAGATGTTAGTAGTTGGATTGCCACATTCCCATGATCACCATATTAAGAACACCTATCTTTGTGACCTCTAACTCTTAGAAGAGATTCTGTTCCATGATACAGATTGTTATGCAAATGAAGGCAAAGAGAAATGTCTTTTGCTTGTGTCTCCTCTTTAGAATAAGAAAATCTATTTGGACATTATTCACACATACATGGAAGTACATGCAACTGTTTATGGCTCCAGCACAAAGAATATTCCCAGTTATGTGAAAAACCATGGTATCCTCAGTGGGCGAGACCTGCAGTTTCTTCTTCGAGAAACCAAGGTAAGTTTTTAGTAATTTTGTAAAGATTCACCAGGGATGTGGTTTACAGGTTGTCCCCATCAAATTGGATCCGAATCTTCCATGCTTTGGTTCAGGCCATTTTGGGGCGGTGGTTTGCTAGATCCCAGCAGTAACCGAGTAGTCAAGGAATTATGTAAGGAGTTTGTTACAGTTTTGTTGTGCTCATTGATTTAGCCGAAAAGTATCTGTGGATGTACTCTGTGCCAGGGCTGGGAATAACACTGCAGACGGGAAAAGTAAGGCCTTGCCTTGAAGGATGGACCTTCTGATAAAGCAGCAGTTTTCAGTCAGCTACTGGTATGAAACTCTCCCCCCACTCAGTCATCACTG
This sequence comes from Tarsius wallacei, assembly GCA_963574415.1. NCBI lineage: Eukaryota > Metazoa > Chordata > Mammalia > Primates > Tarsiidae > Tarsius > Tarsius wallacei. The sequence goes on from CAUYQG010074675.1 coordinate 4,443, forward strand.
TTCAAGAAGTCAGTTCCCCAGCAGCTTTTCCTCACACCTCCTGGTTCATCAATTATGTATTGAAGAAGTTCAGATGAGGGAAAGTCACTGTGTGCTCAAGGAACAGGGAAGCCATCGTGAGAGATGAAAGATGGATGAGTGTGGATGCACCTGGCATTTGGGCCAGACAGCAGTCAAAGTCAGCTGGCAGGGTTGCCGGAGACAGCCAGAAACCAACCCAGCTAGTCTAAGTGTTGGAAAGTAGTAGATGGTAAAATTGGATAAGGGGATGAGGGTCTGACTGGCGTAGATGTAGGCAGAGTTCAGACCGAGTGGGATAGGTAGCTGGGCGAGCCACTGAGGGTCATTTCGCTGAGCAGTAGCGTGATGACATGGTGCTTTGACACCATGGGGAAGTCCACCAAGTGGCCTCTGTCCTGTAATTCCGCCATGGAAATACCAAATGAAGTTCAAGGACTTGTGAATAAACCAGAGTTTGATCTTAAAGGGTTGGCTGGCTCTTTAATGTATTAGACTGGCTCCCTCATGTTCATTAATAAGTTCTTATTTATTAATTTTACAAGTATTTATTAGCAGCTGCTACATTCTAGGCATTATGCAAGGCATACAAGTGTGAAGAAAGCTATGGATCTCCCTTTCTTAGTGCTTCCCAAAGCATAGGGAACTTCATTGCATGTAGTGGATTTCTCAGTTCTGGTCTCTGGCTCACTTTGATTTCAAATTCAAGGTAGGGGAGAGAGGTTGAGCAGATGGACTTCTATGGCAGAATGATGATTGCTGATCATTGTGTGATACTTCATTTTTAGAAGTTATATTTACATATGCTCTTCTCTTTGATTCTCAGAACAGCCCTGAGAGGTAGACAGGGTAGGTATCATTGTTCACTTTATTTTAAACATGATGAAATAGGCTAGTGAGTTTGATTTTCCTACAGTAAATTGGGATCAAGTCTAGGAGTTAGCTCTAAATCATGATCTTTTTTTATTGCAAATGAAAGCTCTGCAGTGCCCTTGGTAGACCATCCTCATAAACAACCAAACAAGAACACTTAGTAGACACCCACCAACCAAGAGAACATGCATCTTTGCGTCAGTTTCTCCATCTGTGAATGCATTTGATTTGTTCTGTCTTCACGTCGTTTATATGACACCATGAATAAGATGACTTGACAGGTTATTTAGTTTCTTGGCCAAAGACCTGGCTTATTTTATTGAGATCTTATTTCCTCCCAAGGTCATCTGTAGTCTGACGACTGTGAGTGGTCATCCGGGAGTGAAGTCTTTCCCCCAGTTTTCACTGTTTGCTTTCCATCACCTTCTGCCTTAGGCTGACATTTTAGAATCATCAAAGTGTTTAGGCCGCTTAATGGCAATGCTATTTTTGCCATTTGCCTCATTTTACTTTTCTCCACATCAGATTGTGGGAAAAGCTCAAGCTCCTTTAAAATAACGTTTGACAGAGCTGGTTTTCAGCAGCGTGTCATTACTGTCTCATACACTTCTATTAACCCAACCTTGTGAATGTCTCGCTCAGGCTCGCAAATTTTAAAAGAACTCTTACTTACCTAACATCCATTTACCATGTCAGAGACTAGGAAATAGGCCAAAACTGAGATCCCTGGTGTCCAGGGAAGGATGAGACAGGGAAGGCCCAGGTCACAATGTTGGAGTTTGCCTAATAAGCAAGGATTGCATCTTGAATTTTGAGCGTGAGAGGCATATATTCATCCTTGAAAAACTGGTGCCTTCAGAGGATGTCACTGATCCCATTACGTATCGCTTGTTTACATGACTAGAATATATTAAAATACTCTGAGTGGGATTATGGCTCAAACAGTTGGCAAATATATGAGGATGAGGCAGTATATCGCTGAGATTTCCCCTTACACTCAGAACACGGCAGCAGGCACGAAAACAAATGAACTTTAGGCTTTGAAATAATGACACGAAAGACCAGTCAGGGTTTGTATAACCCTTTCTGTTTCTATCTCCTTCCTTTGTGCCGCTGAGCGATTTAAAAGCGATTTATTCCAACCCACGTTGGAAGTGGAGAACCAGAGCTGCTGAAAAGCAAATTTCTGCAGAATGAATGGGATTCACGCACTCCTCCGATTGGATGCTGGCAAGGGAAACAGGTCTGGTCTCCTCAAGAAGGCTAGGGACATAGAGAAATGATTGATGCTTAATCATCTTCCTACTCGTTTTTCTTTACAAGCCATCTTTGAATCTCTGCACCAAGCCCAGGAAATCCTCTGCTCAGCAGAATTTCATCCTGGCGTGCCATTAGGGGCACAGACGATTAGCAGCCTCTTGCTTCAAGGAGCCTGTATAGATGGAAGGAATTCCATGTAACACTAATACTGGGGCTAAAAGAGCCGGAGAGTTGTTGGAATCTAGAAGACCCTTTTAATGGGGGTATAAATTTGGATGAATTATTTATCAGACAGCTACAGAGTCATTCAGTCTGGCAAACTTTAGGAGTGCAGTTTAAGCCAGCAAATCAAGACTCGTTATGATGGCGTGTTTTTATTTTTGGCTTAAATCTCCATCTCTTTTCATGTGGCTTCTTTTTTCACCTTCCTGGTTTTAACCTCTTCATGTCTGCCTTCTCCCCCGTCCAGTCTTCCCTTGGGAAGCTCCTTATTTCATACACGATATTGAACAGCTCTTTGCCATCCTATGCTGAGGTAGAGAAGCTCACTGGAGTAATTTGTGAGCTGAGCCTCGTACCTCCCTTTCTAAAATACATCCTGGTTGTGGAAAACCAGGAAAAGCTGCCACTGCTGCTGTTCACGCTGTTGCTATACCCTTTCTCTATCAAAATTTCCAGTCATTCCCCGCTCCAAGGCTTAGATGGGTCATGACAATCCTGTTTCTCCATCATGTGGGCTCATCAGCTTACTGTGGAAACTAGAAACATGGACGGGCTTGGCAAATATACAGTGTGTGCTGTCCTGTGCCATCCCGTCTTCACTCTTGACCACACCCTCTCTCCAGTCAATGACAGCACTTCCCATTGGGCTTGGATGTGGTTGCCAACCCTCTCAGAAAACCGGACCTTGAGGTAGCCACCACCATTGGAACCAGACTCTCGTGCAGCTCCAAGAGAGCAGAGTGGCTTTGTTTGTTCTAGCCACAGGTACATGCCCAGTGCCTAGAACGGTGCCTGACTTATAGAAGGCATTTTGATAATTGTACAAAGAACGAAGGAAGAAGTCAAGATGAAACCCGTGGGCCATCTGGGATCTCTGGGACTTCTGCCTGTTCTCATGAGTCATGTGCCTAGATCATCTCCAAGACTTCTCAGGAAGGGATGCTGCCCTTCTGATATCCCATGCCTGCTTCTCTGTGACATTGTCCACGTCTCCAGGCCCTGTGAATGGTAGCCCAGGAGCTTACTGACTTGCAGGGAACAGTCTGGCTTTCATTTCTGTCTCAGATACTAGTTCCCATTTGACCTCAGACAGCCATTTCTAGCAGGTCTCATCCTAGTGAGCATACTTTAAATCATTCCCATGCCATCTAGATGGGGGAAACACACACACACACACACACACACACACACACACACACCCCTCCTTCCCTCTTCCCCACCCATACATGTATGTAGAATGGAGAGGGTACAGAATTATGATTCAGTAACCCCTCTGACTTCCAGGGCAATAGCACATCCCTACACCCAAACACACAAAAACACATCCAGCCTTTGCACACAGAGACACTGGATTGCTGGAAAGATCTAATCTATTCATATTTCTTCATTCACATTCGCTCATTCATCCAACAAATAAGTATGAAGTATTAGATGTTTTCTAGGCCTTAATCTAGCGATTCTGGATATAGGGATGGCTCAGGCAGTTTTGCCCACAAGCAGCATACAAGCATGCTGGAGGAGGTCAACAGGTAACTGTAGCAGTGCAAAAATGTCACAGGGAGAACTAGTAAGAACACAAAATAATGACACCAATGTGAAACCTAAGCATGATGCCATAAGTAGGGCTGGTGACCCAACACAAGGTAATGACACCAACATAAAACCTAAGCATGATATCATAAGTAGGGCTAGTAACCCAACTGTGTAAAGTGTGATACTATGACTTGTTATACCAATGAGATAGTTGGGGTGAACCTGCTCAGAGGACAAGAGCCACCATCAGTCACCATTTAACAAATTCATGCTCTTGTGGTATACTTTAACAATAACGGCCAGTCTCTCTTTTCTGTATCATGTGCCACTGTGCCAAGCCCTTTCCATGAATTATCTCTCTTCACCACAAAAGTCCTGTGATCATGGTACCATTATAAGCCCATTTTAATGAAGCAGAGGCTAAGGCTCCAGTGGTAAATAAACCAGCTTTGCAACCTACCTCCTTGTTGGGACCTGAGAGGTCAGCTGGGTGAGTGAGAGGGGGAGTGGTCAGGTAAGGCTGACCGAGGCGGTGGTGCCTGAGTGGATTTTTTTTTTTGAGTTGGTGTCTCAGTCTCCAGACTGGAGTGCAGTGGCACGCTCCTGGCCACCACAGCCTCGACCTGCTGGGCTCCGGCGATCCTTCTGCCTCAGTCTTCCAAGTAGCTGAAACTACAGGCGTGTATTACCACACCCGGCTAATTTTTGATTTATTGGAGAGACAAAGTCTCGCCAGTTTGCCCAGGTGGGTCTCAAACCTGCGGGCTCAGGCAATCTACTCGCCTCAGCGCCCCAAAGCGCTGGGATTACAGGCTGAGCCATGAGTGGATTGTTGGTAGTGATTACTTCAGGGCGTCCAGGCTGTTCAGCATCTACAGTTTTAAATTTATGCAAATACTGTCTGACTTCCTTATCTCCAAGTGAATAAATTTACAGTGCAAATTGTAAGGGAAGTGATTTTGTATTGGGGTTTTCAAATGACCAAAATGCAAATTTGATCTTGATGCTCCTGTTGGTGGTTTGGTTTGGTTTGCTTCTGAAAGGGTCTTTAGGTAACTGGGCCTAGTCCAGCAAGCTGGTCTCCAGGAAATAGTTTTTGGCTCCTTGGCTCTTCAGTTCTTCCCTAGAGAGTCTTCAGGTAGTATAAGCCAGGGGCTTGTGAAGCCCATAAGAGAAAGTAGCCAGCATGGATGGGAGGGAGCTTGGTCTGCTTCAGCATCAGGTGTCTGAAAGAAGACAGATGGCCAGAGAGGGACCCTTCAAGTTACGCAAAAGTATCACATTTCAGAAGAATAAATGTTCTCCATACCCAGTCATTCTGTGGGTTCTTTTTAAAGGTATAAAAGGAAAGCCTGTTACTAGAAAGAGAACAATTCCCAATCACTGTATGAAGAATAAATAAGCAAAACTTAGCAATAGCATGTGACTCATGGGACTGGCCTTTCTATGTGGCACTCACTGTAAACCATGTCATCTCTCATCTCCTCTGATGACTGTTCCTCCTCTTTTTGTAGTCCAGGTACTTTATGAAACAATGAGAGCTTTTAAATACACACGCAGGTGCTGAACAACTTGTAAAAATCCATAAATAGAACTCCCCGCCTGCCTAAACTCCAGCTCCCTGAAGTCAGGCATACGCAGCTGCCTGAAGTTGCGTCTGGATTTGAACTTGGATGACTGCAGATATTTACTACATGCTAAGCCTCGGAATGCATCCTTTTCACGTGATATCTCATGTAATCCTTACAGCAACCTCGTGAAATAAAGCACTACTATTTTCCCCATTGTACACATAAAAAGACTGAAGTTTGAAAGCTTGTGTTACCTTGGCTAACATCCTATAACGAGAGAATTCATAGACAAAGGCATCTAACAATTTGCCATAGTTGCAGTACTAAGAAATGATGGAGTCAGGACCTGAACCCTGGTCTGATTCCAGAACCTGTGCTGTTAATCACCAGGTGGTTCCGGTCATTTTGTGCCAGTCAATTCATTGGATAAGCTGAGGTGGACTCATTGCTCAAACTTCCTCCTGAGCCACCCCATCACCTTGGCTAATTAAAACTGGTCAGGAAAGTATGTATTGAGTGTGTATCTCCTATTTTGGATTATCCTCAGTGTTCCCTATCGAGAATGAAAAATGATCAAACCCATGATTAAGAACTACCTTCAGCCGGGCTCGGTGGCTCAGCCTGTAATCCTGCGCCTTGGGAGGCTGAGGTGAGTGGATTGCCTGAGCCCGCGGGTTCGAGACCCACTTGGGCAACTTGGCGAGACCTCATCTCTATAATAAATTTTAAAAATCAGCCAGGCGTGGTAGCGTGCTCCTGTTATTCCGGCTGCTTGGAAGGCTGAGGTGGAAGGATCGCCGGAGTCCAGCAGGTCGAGGCTGCGGTGGCCGGGAGCGGCTACTGCACTCCAGTCTGGGCAACTGAGTGAGACTCCAACTCAAAAAAAAAAAAAAAAAAAAAGTTTTTAAAAATCCATACTTCCAGGTTTTAATTAAAAATCACTTTTTATACCGAGAACCCAAAAGAATTGCTACAATTACCTGACAGAGACTTCACAGC
>CAUYQG010074677.1:0-14300 GCA_963574415.1 Tarsius wallacei
ATATAGACCAATGGAATAGAATTAAGATTCCAGAAGCAAAACCTCAATTTCTCAACCAACTTATATTTGACAAAGCCTCTACCACCCGCTACTGGGGAGAGGAGAACCTACTCAGTAAATGGTGCTGGGAAAACTGGCCTACCACATGCAGAAGATTGAAACAGGACCCCCACCTATCCCCATACACAAAAATTAACTCTAAATGGATCAGAGGACCTAAATGTATAACTTCAAACTATAAGAACCATAGAAAATACAGGAGACACTCTTATGGAAGTTGGAACTGGCAACCAATTTCTGATCAAAACCCCAAGTGCCCAGGCCATAAGAGATAAGATAGACAAGTGGGACCTCATTAAACTGACAAGCTTCTGCACAGCCAAAGAAACCATCAAGAGAGTAGGGAGACAGCCCACAGACTGGGAAAAAATATTTGCCAACTCCATGTCTGACAAAGGCCTAACATCAAGGATCTACAAGGAACTCAAACATGCAGAAAAGAAAAAAACAAACAGCCCCATTATAAAGTGGGCAAAAGATATGAATAGACACTTCACAAAAGAAGACATATGAGTAGCCAACAGATACATGAAAAAATGATAAGCCTCACTAGTCACCAAAGAGATGCAAATTAAAACTACACTGAGACACTACCTAACTCCAGTCAGAATGGCCATCATCAATAACAAAAAATAACAGATGCTGGAGGGGATGCAGCAAAAAGGGAACACTTCTACGCTGTTGATGGGAGTCTAAACTAGTATGACCTCTGTGGAAATCAGTGTGGCAATACCTAAAAGTTCTAATAATGGACCTCTCATATGACCCCACAATCCCCCTACTGGGAATATACCCAGAAGAACTCAAATCATTCTATAAAAAAGATACCTGCACATGTATGTTTATTGCAGCACTGTTAACAATAGCAAGAACATGGAACCAAATGTGCTGCCCATCAAAAGAGGACTGGATTTTAAAAAATGTGGTACATATACACAATGGAATATTATGCAGCCATAAAGAAGAACAAAATCATGAACTTTGCAGCAACTTGGATGGAATTAGAGTTTATAATACTGAGTGATCTTTCACAAAAACAAAGATCTGAGTATCATGTTCTCATTCATAAGTGGACCTTGAACAACTACCATAATACTATATGAAAAGGATTGACAGTAGGTAAAAACTGTGGGGGTGGGGAGGTGGGATTAACAGTAGTTGATATCTGCCTGGGGAAGTGGGGGCACACCTCATCATCAAGGGTACCCACACAATGAATATTTGTATGCCTAACTCTGAATTGTACCCCACAATTTTAAAAGAGAAAAAGCCCAAATAAACACAATCAGAAATGCAAAAGGTCAAGTCACATCTGATCCCAAAGAAATATAAAAGATTAGCAGAGTCTACTATGTACACTTATATAGAAACAAACTCAAAAACCTAAAGGAAATGGAGGGCTTTCTTATATCACACAACCTCCCCAAGTTGAAACAAGAAGAAATAGAGACTCTAAATAGATCAATAACAATCCAGGAAATTGACAATGTCATAAGAAAACTACAGACAAAAAAAAAAAAAGCCCTAGACCAGATGACTTTCCAGCAGAATTCTACAAAACATTCAAGGAGGAACTGATACCAATCTTATTGAAAGTATTTCAGGCAATTGAGAAAGATGGAACTCTCCCCAAATCATTTTACAAAGCTGACATCACATTGATACCCAAACCAGGTAAAGATCCAACAAAGAAAGAAAACCACAGGCCAATATCCTTGATGAGCATAGATGCTAAAATTCTCAAGAAGATCCTAGCAAATTGGATTCAGAACACATCTCAAAAATCATCCACCCCAACCAAGAAGGCTTCATCCCCAGGATGCAGGACTGGTTCAACATTCGTAAGACCATAAACATAATTAAATACATCAAAAGATGTAAAAACAAAAACCACATTAGATGCCGAAAAAGCTTTTGATAAAATCCAGCATCACTTCTTGATCAAAACCCTATACCATCTAGGCATAGATGGAACATACCTCAAAATAGTAAGAGCCATCCATAAGAAACCCACAGTCAGCATACTGCTAAACAGACAGAAATTGGAACCATTTCTCCTGAAAATTGAAACAAGACAAGGATGTCTAGTCACTTCACTCCTTTTCAATACAGTTTTGGAAGTCCTAGCTAGAGAAATCAGATAAGAGAAGGAGATCAAGTTTATCCAAATAGGAAAAAAGGAAGTTAAGTTATCCCCCCTTGCAGACGACAAGGTGCTATAACTCGAAAACCCAAAAGAATCTGTCTGAAACCTCCTTGCACTGATAAAGGATTTTGGAAAAGTCTCAGGGTGCAAAATCAATGTGCAAAAGACAGTGATGTTTCCATACACCAACAATAAACAAACAGAAACCCAAATAAAAAACACAATTGCATTCACAATAGCCACAAAAAAAATCAAATACCTTGGCATCTTTCTAACCAAAGATGTGAAAGAACTTTACAATTAGAACCACAAACCACTGCTCAAAGAAATCAAAGAGGATACAAACAAATGGAACAATATTCCATGTTCATGGATAGGAAGAATCAACATTGTTAAGATGTACATCCTACCCAAGGCAATCTACAGATTTAATGCAATACCCATTAAATTGCCAGTAGCATTCTTCTCAGACCTGAAATGGACAATACAGAATTCATATGGAAACATAAAAGAACACAAATAGCCAAAACAATCCTCAGGAAAAAAAAAACAAAACAAAAAACAAAGCAGGAGGTAGCACACTCCCAGACTTTAAACTATATCATAAAGCTACAATAATTAAAACAGCCAGGTATTGGTACAAGAACAGGCATATAGACCAATGGAACAAGATACAGATTTGAAAAGCAAAACCTCAATTTCTCAACCAACTCATCTTCAACAAAGCCTCCGCCACCAACGACTGGGGAGAGGAGAAACTATTCAGTAAACGGTCCTGGGAAAACTGGCTGATCACATGCAGAAGATTAAAACACGATGCCTATCTTTCACCATACACAAAAATCAACTCTAAATGGATCAAAGACCTAAACGTAAAAACTCAAACCATAAGAACCTTAGAAAATGCAGGAGACACCCTTATGGAAATTGGAACTGGCAGCCAATTCTGATCAAAACCCCAAATGCTCATGCCATAAGAGATAAGATAGACAAGTGGTACCTCATCAAACTGGCAAGCTTCTGCAAAGCGAAAGAAACCATCAATGGAGCAGGGAGATAGCCCACAGACTGGGAAAAATATTTGCCAACTGTTTGTCTGACAAAGGCCTAATATCTAGGATCTACAAAGAACTCAAACGAGCTGAAAAGAAAAAAACAAACAGCTCCATTACAAAGTGGGCAAAAGATATGAATAGACACTTCTCAAAAGAAGACATATGACAGCCAACAGATACATGAAAAAATACTCAGCCTCACTAATCATCAAAGAAATGCAAATTAAACTACACTAAGATACCACCTAACTCCAGTCAGGATGACCATCAACAAGAATTCAAAAACAACAGATGCTGGAGAGGTTGTGGCAAAAAGGGAACACTTCTACACTGTTGGTGGGTGTGTTGACTAGTACAGCCTCCATGGAAAACAGTGTGACTATTCTTAAAAGATCTAAAAATCGACCTCTCGTACGACCCTGCAATCCCCCTACTGGGAATATGCCCTGAAGAACTCAAATCACTCTATAAAAAGGATACTTGCACATGTATGTTTATTGCAGCATTGTTCACAATAGCAAGAACATGGAACCAACTGTGTTGCCCATCAAAAGAGGACTGGATTTTTAAAATGTACATTTACACTATAGAATATTATGCAGCCATAAAGAAGAACAAAATCATGAACTTCACAGCAACCTTGCTGGACTTAGAGTCTATAATACTGAGTGATCTTTCACAGAAACAAAGAACTGAGTATCACATGTTCTCACTAATAAGCGGGCCTTGAACAGCTATTGTAATACTATAAGAAAAGGATTGGCAGTATCGGAAAACTGCAGGGATGCGGGGGGGCGGGGATTGACAGTAGTGGGAATCTGCTTGGGGGGGGGCACACCTCATCAACAAGGGTACCTGCATAATGAACATTTGTATACCTAACCCTGAATTGTACCTCCCCTCTTTAAAATAAAAAAATTAAAAGTTAAAAAAAAGGGAAGAAAAAGAAAATGAATAGAGAAATCTAACAATATGTTAGTTTTGTTAGATTTTTTTCTTCCAAAAATTTGAATCAGCTAGAACTTTGTTACATTGTTAATGAAAATGTAAAGTAGTATAGGGACTTTGGAAAACAATTTGGTAATTTCTTATAAAATTAAACAAACTTTACTTACAACCCAGCAATGCCTTTCCTGGTATTTACCTGAGTGAATACAAGTTTATGTTCATGCAAAAACATGTAATCTAATGTTATATCCTTTAATTGGTAAACAAGCTAACCCTGGTATGTCCATACAAAGGAACACTACTCATCAGCAAAAAGGAATGAATTACTGAAACACATAGCAACATAGATGGATCTCACATAAATACTTTGTATAGCTTTTAAAATTTATTATTTGTATTATTTATTAATTATTTATTTTAAAGATGTGGGGTACAATTTAGGGTTAGGTATGCAAATGTTCATTATCAGGTACCCTTGTTGATGAGATGTGGTGCCCCCCCTCCCCTGGCAGTTTCCTACTACTGCCAATCCTTTACATTTATTTTTTATTAAGGTATATTTTATATACACTAAAATTATCCATTTAAGTATAGGCTTTAGCAAATGCAAATTTTGGCAAATGCATTCAATCATATAACCAACATCACTACAACCAAGATTAGAACAATTACTTCAGACTCAAAATTTTTCATGTCCCTTTATAGTCAGCTTATCCCTCCACTTCAAGCCCCTGGCAACCACTGATTTTTTTTTTTTAACTCTTAATATTTTTGGATTTTCTAGAATGTCATATAATGGAACCATACAATGTTCAGCCTTTGATTCTAATTTACTCTGACTACAATGAAAATACATTTGAAATCAGCAAACACAAGATAAGAAAATCTTTATATATTTGGCAACTAGAAAACGTAAAATGACAAAATTAGACTCATCATTTTACAAAACTTAATGAGAATATTGATTCAGATGACTACTAAAACTATTAGGTGTAATGTTAACTGGAAATTTTATAAAGAATGATGAAAACTGAACTTACTAATGAATGAGCAGTACCAGACTTGCTTTTCCTCCTGGCAGAGGTAAGAAGAAAATAAACTGTTTACCTTTTATGAAAAATTCTTGCCAATACAAACCTGATTAAGCTAGGCTTTAGATATAACTAACAATTTTTTAGAAAATTATGGAAAAGCTGAGGGACGAAGAAAGTGTTAAATCAAGCCATGATATAAAATATATATGAGAGGTCCCCCAAAATGAAGATTATTTGTAAAAATTGTGTATTTATTCTTACATGTTTAAAGTTCAGTCACCTTCTAAGTACTCTCTGTTTGATGCAATATGCCTATCAAGACGCTTTTCCACTTGCTCAAAACAGTTTTTGAACTAATCACTTGTGATGCCTTTTAGTACTTCTGCTGTTTTTTGTTTCACCTCTTCCATGTCGACAAAACATTTTTTCACCCAGGGAAACAAACAAAAGTCACTTGGGGGTGAGATTGGGGAAATAGGGAGGATGGGACATGGGGATCATGTCATTTTTGGTCAAAAACTGCTGAACATTCAATGTGATGTGGGCAGGTGCGTTGTCATGTTGGAAGAACCAGTCATCTGTTTGCCACAACTCAGAGCAGTTCTTCCACAAATCATGATGCAAACTTCTCAAAACTTCCATATAAAAACTGATAGGTTCCTAGAATACTTACCTAGCAGGGGAAACCTGTACGAAAAGGGGTTCGCCCTCCAAAAGATAATTCCAGGGTTTTTTTAGTCTCCCCCTTGTATAGAACATGAGGAGCTCTCAAGATTAATGACTCAGCTTCTTCAACAATAAATTGCAATCAAAAACTAAGTGAGGAGAAACATTAAATTTAAAAGACACAAAAGATGAAAAAACACAAAGTGTGTTTTTTCATGTGCAGATGTGAACAAATGTTAAAATCTATGACATCTGAATGCTAAATGCATATTTGAAAATATTAATGGTTGAAATAATATAAATATGAAATAACAATATGTCTGGGGTTTGTTTCAAAATCATTAAATGAAATGGAAAGGTGGATGGTAAAGGAGATAAAAATTTTTTTTAAGATTGTACACAAGTAATTGGAAAATGTGTTCATGTGACCAGTAATAGAGAGACTTGATAGTTTGCTCTCAGTAAATCCAAAAAGATATATTTTGACTCACTAGTGGAAAAAAATATAGAGGTAGATCCAGGAATAGTAGACCATATAGATTCTGACTAAAAAAATTTATTTACCGTAATGATGGAGAAATAACTCCAGAGAGTTTAACTCAACCCCACCAAGTGATTAACCAAGCAGTGAGTATGCAGTGCTTTGAAGATAAAATGTAATGGCTTTTTAATACAAGGAAACAGAAGTTACTTAAATGTGCAGTTATTCAGTCAGCAACTTTTGAATCATAAATATTTATTACTATAAGTTGGCAAATTTAAATGATCTGAAAAAGAACACCTTATGCAAATGCAATTAAGATTTTTGAGCTTAGAGTTGCTGTAAAAATATATATAAAATGAAGAAGCTCAGCACTTTAATGCTTTATATATAAACATAGATATAGACACAGGCATAGCCATAGCCATAGGCAGGCAGGTAATGATAATTAGCATTGTAAATAACATCATTTTTCTATTTTCATGCTTTATCTTCCCACAGATTATAATGCCTAGGCAGGTCAGTAAGTCCTTAACCTATGTAAATTCTCCAAAACTAATACTGACAAAAATATCAAGACAAAGTTGGTCTACAATACCAATACTTGGTATTAAGTTTGAGAAATTTCAAGTACCATCAGCTTATTTATAATAGTGTTTTGAACTCTAGAAGATAGTCCCTGGAGTTCAGTCATTAATAGCCACATTCCAAGCTCTAATTTCCTCCAAGGTAATCTTATACACAAAGTGACTTCCAAATTTATACTGCCGGTCCAGATATCTCTTCTAAACAGGATTGACTACCAGACGGCTATGATTGGCTCTCTCAATGGTACCCAGACATAGAGGTCTCAGCTTGAACTATTGCCCTCTACCCTTTTCCTTTACTCATACTGTTCCTAGTTCAGTGTTCATTATCTCAGAAGACCATCACCTCATCAGTTAATATTGCCACATACTCAGTAATTTTTGCTATCTCCCTTTTCTCCTTAGCCTTTGCTATTAAGTCTATCCTCAAGACCTGTCAATTCTACCCCTAAAATGTACCCCATCAATTTCTCATTTCAATGAACCTAGAATCATCACTAACCTAGACATTTTAAGAGCCTTCTAACCTCTTTCTCTGATTTCACTCTTGTTTACCTTTAACCTAATGTATTATCTGCATGAAATATAGAATATATTTGATTTCCAATTAGGTTGGAGGAGGTTGCTAATGATCATTCATTTTATCCTAATAACAAGAAAACACCAGATAAATAACAGACATATTTTTGCTAAAAACCATCAAAGCCTAGGTGACTTTAAAAATTTTTAAATAAACTAAATTTCAGAGAGGATTGAGATCTTCATATTTGAGAAAAGAGTAGTGTCTGCTTTCATATCTGGGATCAAAGACTTAGTCTGCATCTATGTGAGAAGAGCAAGCCAGCCTGAGCAGCAAAACTCCCAGTCAAAGAGAGAGTAGCCAAATTTGTTTTTTGGGGGTTTTTTTGAGTTGGAGTCTCACTCTGTCGCCCAGATTGGAGTGCAGTGGTACACTCCTGGCCATCGCAGCCTCGACTTGCTGGGCTCCGGCAATCCTTCCACCTCAGCCTTCCAAGTAGACAGAACTACTACAGGCGTGCGCTACCATGCCCGGCTATTTATTTTTTTTAAAGACTCTAAGCACAGGCATAACAAGCTACAATCAGGAAAACTGCAAACAAAAACAAACAAGTAAACAAAAAAGCATAGATCTAACAACTTGACAATTCTTATCCATAGGACTTTTGCTGAGTAAGCTGTAATAAGAATTGTGCTTAAAAGCCGACTCTCCCAATTCAAAAACTTTACAGGAACTAAATACAGAGGTAAACTGAAAGTAAACTACAACTATCACTCAACTACACCTCACTCAAATATTTGGAAAAAAAAGAAAGAAAGAGAGAGAGAGAAGAGAAGAGAAGAGAAGAAATCAACTTCTGTACAGCACCATGAGAAGTTGGAGTGGGTACCAGGCAAAGAAAAGAGATCTACATATCATTTAAAATCAAAGATAAACTAATTAAAACTATGAATACTTCATAATACCTCAAAGCAGGACAGGAACTAGAAGATCATCTCCTCACTCTAGCTGCTAGATAGAAGAAAGAAATACCTTCTCTGGGAGAAAAAATAAATATTACTAGATTTAACCTCTTTCCAAAAGCACACAATAAAAAAAGATAAGAAATACAATGAAGCAAGAAAATGTAAACAAAGAAAAATAAGTCAATACAGTTAAACCTACAGATGACTCATATAGTTTTGGCAAATGAGGCTCTTAAAATAAATAATATAAACATATTAAATCACTTAGTGGGAAATGTAGGAAAGACTGGTGAACAGATAGTGAATTTCATCAGATAAACTGAAATTTTAAAATTGCCCAAAAGGAATAAAGTAAAATTATAGAACAAAAAATGCAAAATAAAAAATTTCTTTATGGCAGAATGAATACAGCAGAAGAAATTATCAGTGAATTTATTTATTTATTTATTTATTTATTTATCTATTTATCTATTTATCTATTTATCTATTTATTTATTTATTTATTGAGTTGGAGTCTCACTCTGTTGCCCAGACTGGGAGCGGCCACCACAGCCTTGACCTGCTGGGCTCTGGCGATCCTTCCACCTCAGCCTTCCAAGTAGCTGGAACTACAGGCACACATTACCACGCCCGGCTAATTTTTTTTGATTTATTGTAGAGATGAGGTCTCGCCAAGTTGCCCAGGCGGGTCTCAAACCTGCGGGCTCAGGCAATCCACTCACCTCAGCCTCTCAAGGCGGGGGATTACAGGCTGAGCCACCGAGCCCGGCTGTCAGTGAATTTAGACATGGCAATAAGATATATCAAAACAGAAGTACAGAAGGGGAAGAAAGCCGGGCTCGGTGGCTCAGCCTGTAATCCCGTGCTTTGGGCGGCTGAGGTGAGTGAATTGCCTGAGCCCGCGGGTTCGAGACCCGCCTGGGCAACTTGGCGAGACCTCATCTCTACAATAAATCAAAAAATCAGCCGGGCGTTGTAGCGCATGCCTGTAATTCCGGTTACTCGGAAGGCTGAGGCGGAAGGATCGCCGGAGCCCAGCAGGTCGAGGCTGCAATGGCCGCTCCTGGCCACTGCACTCCAGTCTGGGCGACAGAGTGAGACTCCAACTCAAAAAAAAAAGAAGGGGAAGAAATATTAGCTCAATTTCAGAGGTCTGTAGAACATTTTATGAACATATGTAAAATAAACATATATACTTATATGGATATAGAATTGGAGTAATGGAACAAAATAAATATTTGAAGAATACTGTCCATATTTTTTCTTTTCTTTTTTGTTTGAGTTGGAGTCACACTCTGTCACTCAGGCTGGAGTACAGAAGCACACTCACAGCTATCACAGTGTTGACCTGCTGGGCTTAAGCAATCCTTCTGCCTTTGCCCTCCAGGTAGCTGGAACTACAGGGTGCACTACCACACCCAGCTAATTTTTTTATTTATTGTAGAGACAAGGTCTCACCAAGTTGTCCAGACTGGTCTCAAACCCCTGGGCTCAGGCAATTCTCTCGCCTCAAGTGCTGGAAATACAGATGTTAGCCACCATGCCCACATTTTTTTAAAATAATGAAATATATTAGCCTAAATGAACTCTAAAATACTCCAAGCAGAATAAATTAATGAACATCTAAGTACATCATACACAAACTTCTGATTATCAGATAAGTAAAAAATTCTGAAGGGAGTCTGAATAAAATGACTCTTTGCATTTAGAGAAACAATAATATGAAAGACAATTAACATTTAACTTTTAAAAAGATAAGGAAATCAATGGAATAATATATCTAAAAATTTTAATAGAAAAAATAGAAATATCCATCAAAAGTAAATACAAAATAGTTGTATCCTTGTGTGACAGGATTGCCTGAAAAATGACACAAGGAAACTTCCTGGAGTGAAGAAAAGATTTAATATCTTGATTTGACTGACAATTATAAAGAATGTCTGAATGTCTGAATGTCTTACTCTTGCATACAAAGCATGCAAGAGTAAGACATTTAGGATGGTCTATGCCTAAATCCCAGCCTTATTATACATTACTCCTTCCATAGCTCATTACCCTCCAGTGATAGTGAACTTCCTTTAGTTCCTTGATAGCCCCCTGCCTTCTCATATTCAGAGTGTTAGTATATACTATTCTCTATACTAGAAATGTTCTGTGCTGGTTTATTCACTTGTTGATATGTCTCCTTCAATTTAGAACTCACATCAAACACAACACCCCAGAGACCTTTCCCTAATTTGCACAGATGTCATGCTAGTCTCTCTTCCAGAATCATAATTCTGTTATTTCTAGCACGTTATATGATGTGGATATAAAGGATTTTGTTTGCTTTACTTTGCTATGCTTCATTTTTAGTGTGTATCCTCCACTTCAAGTTTCACAAGAGCAGGGGCAATGTCTGCTTTTCTCACCAATAAGATCTCAGTTCCTAATATAGTATCTGGTTCACACCTGGTTCACAATAGGCACTCATCAAATATTAGAATAAGTTAATAAATAAGATAGCTAGCATTTAGAAAAACAACTCACAGAGTGTGGTGATAAGAGGCCTGGGTCAAAAGTCAGGATGTTTAGTCATATCTCAGCCACTAGCTTACTAAGGGATTCTGGGAAAATCACTGACACTTTCTGGGTCCCAGATTCCTTACCTTTATTTAAAAGATTAGAAATAGGGTGAATCTGTAACTGAATTCTATAGTTGTTTTTTAAAACCTCTCTATTTCTTGACATCCTCTGGATTGGCCCCTATTTTGTGTCCATGGACCCTATATGGTACACTCTTACTGGTTTGTCTTTTTCATTAACTTTCACCTTTAGAGTACTGGAACTTACTAGAGAAGGTACAGTAGGTTAGCGTCTAGTTCTGAAGTGAGATTTTCTTAAAGAAGCTCAATTACCGAGTCTTCTACTTCCATAGCACCCATAACAGCCAATCAAACTGAGAGTTTTTTTAGATTAAAATTGAAATCACATGACCAATTCGTGCTCACTTTTCTTCACCTAAACTTGTCTATATGGATGGAACGAAAGTGAGTAGGAAAGTTGTTAATAATTATGATCACTTTAATTTTGTAGAAAGGGTACACCAATGAATTCAGTGAATAGACATTATGTGCATAAAGCAATTTTGAAGCTAGGGACTGTGGTTGTAGCTGAGGTATTCAGTGCTGAGGACACCCACTTTTATCTGGTGAATGGAATGTACCGATCGATTCCAGATTAACAGGGAGGCAGCCAAAATGGAAAGTCAAAATGGAAGCATGTATAGCAGTGATTTCATGCAACAGAAGAGTGACTAGATAGATGATAGATAGGTGGATGGATAGATAGATAGATAGATAGATAGAGATGGCAGTTCTTATATTTCTGCTAGTTCCCCAAATGAGGGCATACATATCGTGTCAGGGATTAAATGACAAACTAGAGGTCAAGCAGCTGTACTAGTCACATTATTTTCCTCTTGATGCTAAGAAATTGTTTTCTAACAGGAAATAGATATAATCTAAATCACTTTCTCTTCTGCCCCTTCAGATGCAATCAAGTATCATTTTACAAGATAACAAATCTGCCAGTCTAGAGAATTCCCCAGGTCTTGATACACTCAACCTCTTGACTTTGGTTTCCCTAACTTTCTCCTACCCTTGAAAAGTTTAATACTTTCTGGGCTTTCTTAAGTTTAAGAAAGTTTAATACTTTCCCTAACTTTCTCTTACCCTTGAAAAATTCAATACTTTCTGGACAGTTTAATACTTTCCAGCCTCAAACCTAGAACTCGAAAAAAAGTGAATACCATGAGTAACTTTCTCAAAGAAAATTTAAAAAGAAAATAGTAGAAAAAAATGGAAGAATTGGAGTATGAGGGCAAAAAGAGAGGAGAAGAGTACATAGAAGGGAAGAGGGAAAGGACCCAGAGAATATGAGAGAGTAAATCAAAGAATAAGAGCAAAGAGAGGAGAGGCAAGGAGAGAGCCAGAAGAGTGGGAGCAAGGAGTAAAAAAAAATTAAGATAGCCACACCATGTTTATGCCTTCAAAACTGACTTGAAGCAGATAAAATCAATTCAGCAATACTTGAGATTGAAAAATTTACAAATTACAACCATACTCAAATGACTTTGTAAGTTATGTAACAATCTATAAACACAGAGAGAAATACAGGGTTGGAAAATAAAAACACACTTTGTAGGTCCCACCTCTCACTTGCCACTCCCACAATGTCAAAACAAGGGGTTTTCATTTGAGGAAATCCTCCCTTATATTCTGGTGTTCTATTGTATTTTTGGTCTGAACAAAATCACCATTCATATGCTTGACTGTGTTGTAGAATATTCTACAAATGGAACTTTTTAATCCTGAGGATAAGCAGAGCTGACAGCTCTCCAATTTCTCAAACAACAGCACCTTGTCTTTAAATATGACTTCTCCAGGTATGACAAGGGTAACTTTCCTCTGAGGCTCATTACCAAAGCCCTGGTTTCAGAGATACACTATATATATTCTCCTTGGGCTTAAAATATACTACTCTTCACCAAAGGACACTAGAAGTAATTTTTATCCTAATTTCTTGGGATTACATCCCGTGTGAATATTAGAATATTAAAAACAGAAAAGTTTATTATTTGTGTCTATGTTGGTTTTAAATTTGGTTTTAAATTTGTGTGAAAAAAGGAGATTCACAGATAATTTTTTAAATGCTTTCTATACTTAACTTCTCTAAATACTTAATATTCAATGCAGTGTATCACATGGTGTCACAGTCTTGTTTGAGGTTGCCTTCTCCCCCATTTGAAAGTGCCAAGGAAAAGATATACAGTTATGGTAGCTATATAGACTAGGATGGGCTCCTAGTTATTCAGTATAACTTTGGCAATCCAGTCCCCAAATAGATATTTTGTTAGACACCAGAAAAACTGGGCTTAGCTAGGTTTTAGTTATTATTGACCTTACTGATTCACATGAAGTGCTTCCCTCTCTTAGGATCTGCAAATAAAACAAACTATCTTATCAATGGCAGCCTGATCTGTTGACCTTGCCATACCTAACATAATAAAAAAATTACATTTTAAAACACACAGGTCCCTGTTGATTCAAACAAATACTAGTTGAGTAGCTCTGCAAAACTCAGAACAAAAGCAGAGAATCCTATTGTTGTAGGCTGAATAATAGTTCCTCACAATGTCTACATCATAGCCTCCAGAGCTTGGAAATACATCATCTTGCATGTTAATAATGACTTTGAAGATATGATTAACCTAAGGATCTTGAAATAAAGAGAGAGATGGGACAAGATGGCGTCGGAACTGATCAGAGTGTGAGAGTCTGCAAAAGCAAGTGTCCATAAAAACTGCCTGCATGAGTGGGTGTGTGCCAGTGGGTGAGTGAAAGTCTGTCTGAGGGGTGACTTGGGTTCATGCACCTGGGGCTCTCCTCCGGAGGTAGACTGCAACACAGCACTGTGCTGAGATCAGAGCCCCAGTGCAGAAGATCATCTGCTGTTCTCAGGGGTCTCTTGAGAGAAGGCAGCAGAGGACAGCTGCTCCTCAGCACCTGGCATCTGGCCCACACCATCACTTGTGGTAGCAGGCCGGGAACTAGCAGCTGGAACCATGGAGAAGTCACAGCAAGGGAATCTGGAATGGAGCACCACCATTGGTGAATAAACACCGATTGCCGCCATCTTCTGTCTTGGGACTGGGCAGAGACCTGCATTGCCCCACCCAGCTCTGTCCAGCCTCCAACCTGAGACCCAGAGGCTATCTACATAACCCTCTGAGATCGATCATATTGGACTTGGAGAGACAGAGCCCCCCAACCCCCCACGCTGGAACAGGCACAGACA
>CAUYQG010074678.1:0-11060 GCA_963574415.1 Tarsius wallacei
GTGCTCCAAGACTGATCATCTTCTGTGACTGATGGCTTAGTGAAACAATCTCCTTCGTATTGGTGCCCCAGTGACTGATCCTCTTCCATATGGTTGTCCCAGATATTATTCCTCTTCTCTGATATGCGTCCAGTGAGAGGCCTTCTTCCATTATGCTTAATCCAGTCACTAACTGTCCTCTGTGATGGGTGTCTCACTTACTGGGCCACATCCATAATATGTGCCTAAGTTACCAATCCTATTTTGTGATGGGTTTCCCCGTGACTGGGCCTCTTCCATAATGTGTGTCCCAGTGATTGATCCTCCTCTGAGACTGTTGTCCCAGTGTCTGGCCTTCATATATGATGGATGCCCCAGTGATAAGCCCTTCTCTGAGATCTGTGTCACAGTGACTGGGTTTCCTCCATAATGGGTGCTCCATAACTGGAAATCCTCTGTGATTTTGGTTCCAGTGACACGCCTTCCACAAATAGGGTGCCATAGTGACTATCCCTCCTCTGAAATGGATTTTTCAGTAACTGAGCTTCCATAGATGATGTCTCAGCCACTAGCCACTCTCTGTATTGGGTGCCCCAGTGACTGTCTCCCTCTGTGATGATTGTTTAATTTACTAGCTCTATTCTGTGATACATGCACCAATGACTAGCACTCCTCATAATGGTTGCCCCAGTGACTGGTCCTCCCATGTGATGGGTGCCACAGTGACTGGCTATCCACTGTGAAAAATGTTCCAGTAATTGATCCTTCTCTGTGATGGGTACTAAAATGATGTTGCCTACCATATTTTGTCTACTACAGTTAATAGAATTGTTCTGAGATCAGTACCTCTCTTTATTGGTGCCCTTATGCCTGATCCTCTCCTGTGATAGGTGGATCAGTGACAGGTACTCCTATGTGATGATTGTTCCAGTGACTGACACTCTTCCATTATGAGTGACCCAGGACATGACATTTCTCCATTATGGATGCCCTAGTGACTGGGAATCGCTTATGATTGGTGGCCCAGTTACTGGCACTAATTCATTTGGGTTATTCTAGGGACTACCCCTCAACTATAATGGATGCCCCAGAGACTACCATCCCTCTTTGATGTGGGTCCATTAACTCAGCCTCCTCCATAACGTGTGCACCAGTGACTTGTTCCTCAAGTTTGAGTGTCCCAGTGATTGGTCCACTTCTGTGAATGGTGACTCAGGGATAAGTGATTCTCAATAGAGGTTTCTCCAGTGAGTACCCCTCCTTTGTGACTGGCCCTCTTCTGTGATGTGCAACTGTGTGTCATCTGTGATTTTTGACTCAGTGATTGACTCCCCTCTATGAAGGAAGCCACAAAGACAATATTTCTTCTGTGGATGTCCCAGTGACTACCCCTCATCTATGATGTGGGTCTTTGTGACTGAGCCTTCTCTGTGATTGGTGCCAGAGTGACTAATTCTGCTCTGTGATGGTTGCTGTAGTGAATGATCCACCTGTGTGATGGGTATGCCAGTGACTCGACCTCATTTGTGATGGTTGTCTAAGTGAATAGTGTCCCTCCATAATTGATTCCACAATGACTAGCCCACTTCTGTGTTGTTTGACCAATGAGAGGCCCTCCTCCAAAATAGGTGCCCCAGTGACCTACCTGCCTCTGTCGTGGGTGCCCCAGTGACTGGCCTTCATATGTGATTGGTGCCTCAGGACTTTGCCTCCTCTGTATTGTTTCACCAGTGAAAGGCGATTCTCCATTATGGTCTCCCCAGTGAAGTGACCTCCTCTGTAATTTGGTTAATCTGGTGACTCCCCCTACTCTTATGTTTCAAACTTAATGGACTTCCTCCAAAATGTGTGCCCCATTGACTAACCTTCTTTTGTGATGAGTGTCTCAGTGACATTACTTCCTCCATAATATATATCCTAGTAAATTTAACTCCATTATGACTGGTGCACCAGCAAGTGATGTCTTATATGGTGGGTGTTCCAGTGACCAGCTCTCCTCTTTGGAGATTGCCCTAGTAATTGGGTTTCCTCTGTAATTGGTGCCCCCAATGACTGACCACCCTCTGTGATGGGTGCTGCAGTGGCTATCTCTGTTTTGTGATGAATGTCCTAGTAACCAGGGCTGCTACAAAATGGGTGCCCCAGTGACAAGGTTTTCCCTGAAATGGGTATCCCATTTTATAGTCTCCTCCATAATGAGTGTCCCAGAGTATGGCCCTCCATTGTGATGGATGTCCTAGTGACTTGGTATCCTTTCCTATTTTGTTACAGGCTCTGTGAATAGGTCTCCCATATAATGAGTATGCCAATTACTAGGCCCCCTTCATAATGTGTGCCCCAGTGACTGTAATTTCTCAGTAATTTGTTTCCAAGTGTCTGGCCATTCGTCATAATGGATGCTCTAGTTACTAGCCCTTCTCTGTGTTGGGAGTCAAGTAATTGGGCCTCCTCCATACTGAGTTACCCAATGAGAAGATTTCCTCTGTAAATGGTTCACTCTTCTGTGATAACTGTCCCAATGACTCGCCCTCCTCTGTTACTGGTGACGCAGTGACTTACAATCCTCTGTGATGGTTCCTCCAGTGATTGGACCTCATCTGTAAATGAGGCCCTAGTTACTGGCTCTCCTTTGTGATAAGTGCTTTAGTGACTGTGTCTCCTCTGTGTTTGAAGCTTTAGTGACTGGCAAACCAGTTTGGTACTTCAGAAACTGACCCTCCTGTGTAGTTGAGGCATCAGTGATTGACCCTTCTTTGTGATGGCTACTCCCTTTATTTGCCTCTTTGTATTGTTTTCACCAATGATTGGCTCTCCACTATTATGAGTGCCCCAGTGACTGTCTTCCTTTTTGGCCGGTTCACCAGTGATTGGTTCTCCTCTGATTGATGTCCACTGACAGGCTTCCTTCTGTGATGGGTGCACCAGTGACTAGCATTCTGTGATAGCCACCCTAGTGACAGGCCCTTCTCCATATTGGTTTTCTAGTTACTGTTCTTCCTCTGTGATTGGTGCCCAGTGACTGGCTCTTCTTCACAATTTTTCAACCAGTAATTCACCATCTTCTGTGTTGAGCGTCTGACCTGCTGGGCCTTCTCCATAGTTGGTGCTCCAGTGACTGACCCTTATTTTTTGTTGGTGTCACAGTAACTAGGCTTCTCCCATAATGTGCTTCCCCATGACTTTTCCTCTTTTTTTATTGCTGCCCCAGTGACTAGTCTTCACATATGATAGATTCCCAGTGACAAACCCTCCTCTGTGATGGGTGTCACAGTATTGTACCTCCTAACAAATGGATGTACTGGGCCTCCTCAATGATTGGGTCCCCAGTGACAGGCTCTCCTCCAGATAGGATATCCATTGGCTAGCCCTCTTCTGTTATGGGTATTCCAGTAACTGAACCACCTCCATATTGATGTTCCAATTAATAGTCCTCCTCTGTGTTCGGTACCCTGGAGTCTGACTTTCCTCTGTGTTAGGTGTCCAACTGACGGGGCCTCATCTTTAATGTTTGCCCCAGTGATGGCCCTCTTATGTGATGGGAGTAGCAGTGACAAGTCCTCTTCTGTGAAAATGCATCATCAACTGATCTTCCTCTGTGGTGGGTACCATATTATCTTGTTATGGTTACATTAATTATTGATGCTCTTCAGTGATTGGAGACTCAGTGACTATGCCTTTTCTAATGGGTGCCCCAGTTACTGGTCCTCCCCTGTAATGTGATTCTCAGTGACTAGTTCTCATTTGTGATAGGTGCCAAACTGACCGGTTCTCCTCTGTGATGGCTTTCCCAGTGTCTAGCTCTCCTCTCTAGTGGGTGACCTAGTAAGTAGTCTTCTTTTGTAATGAGTGCCCCAGTGCCTGGTCCTCCTTTATAGTATGTGCCCCAGTGTCTGGCGTTGCTCTGTGATGTGTTACCCCTGACTGTCCCACAACCGTGAAGGGTGCCCCAGTGACTGACTCCCTCTGATTGGTGCCCCAGTGACTGGGTCTTCACCATATTGGTGCTCCAGTGACAGACATTCCTTCATGGTGGATGTTCCAGTGACTGTGCCTCTTTGGTGATTGGTACCCAGTGACTGCTCCTACTCTACAATGGTTGAACAAGTGACAAGCCTGCCTCTAGGATGGGTTTCCCACTTATTGAGCCTCCTATATAGTAAATGCCATATTGACTGGTCCTCATTTATGATGGGCCTCCCAGTGACTTGGTCTCCTTCATAATATTCTCCCCATTGACTTGGCCTCTATTGTATTGGTGCACCAGTAACTGACCTTTTTATATGATTGGTGTCCTAGTGACTAGCTCTCTTCTGCGATAGATGCTCAAATGACTGGCCACTTTCTGTGATGGGTGCCTCAGTTACTGGCTTTCTTCTGTGAAGGGTGCCCCAATGACTGGGCCTTTTTTGTGATTGGTGTTCCGGTGGCTGGCTCTCCTCGGTAATCAGTGCCCCATTGACAAAACTTCCACTCTTATGTGTGTCCCAGTGACTTGTCTCCTCTGTTTTTGGTGCCCTAGTTATTGGTTCTTGTCTGTGATGGTGGCCCCAATGATAGGCTCTTTACTGTGATGGGTGTACCAGTGATTAGACTTCTACTATGATGGTTGCCCCAAAGATAGGCCTGCCTTCATAATAATAGCCCAAGTGATTGGTCCTCCTCTGGGAAGTGAATTCCCAATGACTGGGTTTCCTCCATAATGGGTGCACCATTGACTAGCCCAAGTATGTGATGGATGTTTGAGTGATTGGGCGTCCTTCAATAGGGGAAGTCACAGTGACACGCCCTCTACTGTGATGAATTCTACACTCATTGGTCTTCTACTGTTATCAGTGCCTCAGTTACTGGGTTTCTTCCATATTGGTGTCCCAGTAACTGGCTCTCCTCTATATGAGTTTCCCAGTTACTGTTAATCCTCTCTGATTGGTGCCCATTGACAGGCCCATCTTCATAATTTTTGCACCAGTCTCTGGTTTTCCTCTATGTTGGGTATCCCACTTACTGGGTCTCCTCCAAAATGGGTGGCCCAGTGACTGGCCCTTGTTTTTATAGGTGTCCTACTGACTGGGTCTCTTCCATAATTTGTGCCCCAGTGAGTGGGCTTTCTCTGTGACTACTACGCGAGGGATTGGCCTTCATATAGGATGAATGTCCCCAGTGCTAGTGCTTCTCTGTGATAGGTGTCACAGTGACTGATTCTCCACCACAATAGGTGCTCCAAGGAACAGGTACCCTTTTGGATTGGGGCCACAGTGACAGGCCCTTCTCCAAATATTGACTAGACCGTATCTGTCATAGTTATTCCAGTAACAAGGTCTCCTCTATACTTTGTGTCCCAGTATACCACTGCTGGGTATCCAGGGACTGACTGTCCTTTGGAATAGATGGCTTGGAGATTTGACTTCGTCTATGTGTGTCCCAGTGATTGGCTTTCCCTTTGTGATTGTTGTCCATTTATGGACCCCTCTGTAAAGGGTGCTCCAGTGACTGGCCCTCCATCATTATGGGTGCCCCAATGACTGGGCCTCCTTTATGATAGGTGACCCAGTGCGCAGTGCTCCTATATTATGGTTGCCCCAGTGACGTGCTTTCCTCTGTGATGGGTGTCCCAGTTACTGGGCCTAATCAATAACGTATATACCTGTGACTAGCCCTTCTTTGTGATGAATGTCCCAGCCCAGTGACTGGCTTTTATGTGTGATGGATGTCTCAGTGACTGGGACTCCGATGTAATGGGTGTCCCAGTCACTGGCCCTTCTACATGATTTGTTCCCCAGTTTGGCTCTCCTTTGTGATGAGTACAACAATGACAAGACTTCTATTATCAGTGTTCCATGACTAGACATCCTCAGTGATGGACACCTGAGTGATGGGCCCTTCTGTGTGAATGATGCCCCAGTGACCGGCCCTCATCTGTGATGGCTGTCCAAGTGATTAAACCTCTTCCATAATTGATGTTCCAATGACCAGTCCACCACTGAGATAGGTGGCAAGTAAATGGCCCTCCTACAAAATGGGTGCCCAAATGCTTACCTTCCACTATGATGGGTGCCCTAGTTACTAGCCCTCCTATGTGAATGGTGTCCTGTGACTGCACCTCCTCTATATTGTTGTGACAGTGACTGTCTCTCCTTCATTATGGGTGCTCCAGTGACTGGCCTTTCTCAGTGATTGTAGCCTAGTGACTGGTCCACCTTTATAATGGTTGACCCAGTTTTTTGTCCTCCTCTGTGATGGATGTCCTACTCATTATCCTTCCCCATAATTGGTCCCCCATTGACTCGCCCTGGTTTGCGATGGGTGTCCCAGTGATTGGAACTCCACCAAAATATGTGATCCAGTGACGTGTCATCCATTGATTTGGTGCACGAGTGATTGACCTTCATATATTATGGTTTGCCAATGACTAGCCCTTCTCTATGATTCGTGCCCCAGTGAGTGGGCTTCCTTTGTTATTGGTGACCCAATAGTTTCCCATCCTCTGTGATGGGTGCTTCATTGACTAATCTGATTCGGTGATGAGTGTCCTAGTAATTGTGCCTCCTCCAAATTTTCTGACAAAGTGACTTCCCCTCCACTCTGTAGAGTCCCCTAGTTTTAGAGCTCCCTCCATAATGTGTATCTCAGCTTCATGGCCTCCTCCATAATAGGTGCTATATTGGCTGGGCTTTCTCTATAATTGGTACCCCAGTAACTGGCTTTCCTCCATAATTGGGGTCCCAGTCACTAGCCGCCATCTGTGATAGGTGCCCCGTACCAGAACTTCTTTCTGATGGGTTTCCCAGTGACTTGTTTTCCTCTGGAACAGATGCCTAAGTGACTGGTCCTCCTCTCTAATGGGTGCCCCTGCGACTCATCTTCCTCTGTTACTTCTGCTCCAGAAACTGGACTTCCTCTGTGAAAAATACCACAGGGACTGATACTCCTCCGTGATGGGTGTCCCAGTGAATGACTTTCCTCTGTGATTTCTGCCCCAGTGACTGGTCTCCTACACTGTTGGTTCTTCACTGTTTAGGCTACCTTAATTATGGTTGAGCCAATAAATGTAACACCTTGGTTATTTTTTCTCCAGTGACTAGTCATCCACCATAATGGTTGCTTTATAGACTAGACCTCCTCTGTGATAGGTGTCAAGTAACTGGGACTTCTCTGTATTGGGTTCCCCAGTGACAAGCTCTCCTTTGTGATGGGTGTCCCAATGACAGGCCCTCCTCAGTAATGTGTGCTCCAATGGCTAATCTTCATCTGTTATTGTTGTTGTGACTTGCCCCCTTCTGAATGGGTTTCCCAGTGACTAGCCTTCCTCTTTGATGCATAACTGGTGACAGAACCACCTCTTTAATGGGTGCTGCAGGGACTGGACTTCTATTATGTGTGCCTAATTGACTTCCCCTTTTGTGTGTCTGGTTCCCCAGTGATTGCCCCTCTTCTGTGATTGGAATCCCATTGAAAGAACCCCTCCTAATGTGTGTCCCAGTGATTAGCCCTCTTTTCTTTCTTTTTTTTTTTTTTTTTTTGAGTTGGAGTCTCACTCTGTGGCCCAGACTGGAGTGCAGTGGCCACTCCTGGCCACCGCAGATTCGATCTGCTGGGCTCTGGCGATCCTTCTGCCTCAGCCTTCCAAGTAACTGGAGCTACAGGTGTGCGCTACCACACCCAGCTAATTTTTTGATTATTGTAGAGATGAGGTCTCACCAAGTTGCCCAGGTGGGTCTCGAACCCTCTGGCTCAGGCAATCCACTCACCTCAGCTACCTAGGCATGGGATTACACTGAGACCGGCTAGCCCTCTTTTCTGATGGGTGCCCCACTGACTAGCCATCCTCTGTGATGTTGGGCTCACTCACGTACTGTTCTTTGATGTGTGCTACAGTAACTGGCTCTTCTCTGAGATTGGTGCTCCAGTGACTGGCTCTTTTCTGTGATGGTTGTCTCAGTGACTGACTTTCTTCTCTGAAGGATGCCCCAGTGAGTAGACTTCTTCTGTGATATGTCACACAGTAAATGGCACTCCTCTATAATACGGTGGTTCAGTGGCTGTCCCTCCTTTGTAATTTATACCCCAGTGACTGGCATTCATCAATAGGACTGACATGCCCTATTTACTAGCGCTCCTCTGTTATAGTTGCCCAGAATATCACTCTACTTAGTTATGGGTGTCCCAGTGACAGGCTCTCTCTGTGATGATTTTCCCAGTGACTGGCCCTCCTTCATCTGTGATGGGTGCCTGAGTAAGTAGCAATTCTCTGTGACGGGTGACACAGTGATGTGTCCTCCTCCATAAGGTGTGACCAATTTATTGGTTTCTTCTGTCCCTCTGTGTCTTGCCTTTCTCTAATGGGTGACTCACAGACTGGTATATCTCTGTGATGGGTACCTCAATAACTATCTGATCTCGATTTTTGTGGACTGAATTTTCTATGTGAGGGATGCCCCAGTAACTAGGTCTCCTCTGTGTTGGGTGTCCCACTTACCAGACCTTCTCTGTAATGGATTCCAAATTGAATAGTCCTCTTCTGTCATCACTGATTCAGTGATTAGCCCACCTTCAAATAGTGTGCCCCATTGTTTAGACATTTCTCTGAGATGTGTGCTTCAGTAACTAACCTTCCTCTTTGAAAGATTCCTCAGTGATTATCCCTCCTCGGTGATGGGTGACCCAGTGACTGTTCCTCTTCCTAATGAATACCCCAGTGAGTGGTCCTCCTCTGTGATGGAAGCCTACGTGATTGGGCCACTACCGTGATAGATACCACAGTGATCAGTTCTCCTCTGAGATGGGTACCACACTCACTTTGCCTCTTACTGCCCCTCCTCTATGATCAGAGACAATGTGTCTGTGCCCTCCTTATGACTACCCCAGTGACTGGCCCTCTTCTATTATGAATAATTCGGTAACTGGCTTTCCTCTGTGATGTGTACCTCTGTGCCTGGGTCTCTTTAGAGATGGGTTCCCCAGTGACTGGATCTCCTCACCGATGTGTCTCCAGTGAGTAGTCTTTTGTGATGGATACTCCATTTGCTGTCCATTCTCTATAATATGTACCCAGTAATTGACACTTTTTTGTGATTGCTGTCCCAGTTTCTGACTATCCTCTGTAATGGGTGTCCCAGTAATTTGCCCTCCTCTGTGACTGGTGCCCCAGTGACTGGCCCTCATACATAATAAATGTGCTAGTGACTAACCCTCCTCTCTGATGGTGGCTTATAGTCTGGCTAGCCTCTGTGATGTGTTTTCAGTGATTGACTCTGTCTGATATATGCTCCATTTACTGGATCTCCTTTATACAAGGTGTTCCTTTTACAAGTCCTCCTCTATTGTGGGTTCCCAAGTAACTGGGTCTCCTGTCATTGGTATTTCAGTGACTGGTGTTCATCCATAATGGTTACCAAAGTGACTAACCCTCCTCTGTGATGTTTTTCCCATCAACTGGCATTCTTCTGTGATCAACCTTTCCTAGTTAATGATCTTCATCTGTGATGGGTACCACAGTTACTGTCTTCCTCTGTGTTGGGATTCCCATTGACTATTCCTCCACTGTTGTGGGTGTCTCAGTCAATGACATCCTCTCTTATGGGTGTCCAGTTTTCACTGACTGGTTCTCCTTTGTTATTGGTGTCACATTGGTTGGGTCTCTTTGATGGGTGCACCATTGTTTAGATTTCTTCTGTTTTAGTTGCCTCATTGACTGTCCCTCCTTCATAAGGGGAGTTCCAGTAACTGCCCATTTTTGAATAGAAGTCTTAGTGAATGGGACTCCTCCATAATGGAAACTCCTGTGAGTAAACCATCGCTTTTTTTTTTTTTGAGTTGGAGTCACTCTGTCACACAGACTGGAATGCAGTGGCCGCTCCTGACAACTTCAACCTCAATCTGCTGGACTCCGGTGATCCTCCCACCTCAGCATTCCAAGTAGCTGGAACTACAGGCACGTGCTACCATGACCAGCTAATTTTTTATTTATTGTAGATGTGAGGTCTCACCAAGTTGCCCAGGTGGGTCTCGGACCCACGGGATCAGGCAATCCACTCACCTCAGTCTCCCAAAGCATGAGATTACAGGCTGAGCCACCAAGCCCGGCTAGAGTAACACATCTCTATGATGGGTGACCCAGTGATGGGTGTTCAGAGGAAGGCCAGTTATTGGGATACTCATTACAGATGAAGGTGAGTGACTGGGACATCCAGTGACTCACCTTCATCTGTAATGAGTATCCCAATAACTGGCCCTCCTCTGTGATGGGGGACCCAGTGATTGATATTCCTTCATTGCAGGTGCCCCAGTGACTTGATTTCCACTGTGATTGGTCCCTTTATGTGTAGCCCACATTTGATGGTTGTCCCAGTGACTGACTCTCCTTCTGAATAGATGGTTCAGTGACTTCTCTCCATATGTATAGAATATTCTAGTAATGATCCTTTTCCATGATGGATGACCCAGGGATTGCCCCCCCTTTTATAATGCTCCTGTTACAGTATTTCTCCTGTGATTGATGCCTCAATATCTAGCCCTCCTTTGTAATGGGTGGCCTAGAGACTGGTCATTCTTTGTGATGAATTTCTCAGTTTCTACCTTGGTTATGGGTGCCCCACTTACTGAGCTTTACCTGAGAAGGACATCCAAGTGACTGCCCCTCGTTATTAATAGGCGTCCCAGTAACTGGTCCTCCACTCTAATGGGTACCTCAGTGACTGGTCTGCTTCTGTGATAGGTGCTTAACTGACTGTGCCTCCTCTGTGGTTGCTGTCCCAGTGACTTTGCCTCTTCTGTAATGGGTAAGCCAGTGTTTTACCTTCCTCTATATTCTGTGCCCCAGTGACTGGACCTATTCCATATTAATGCACCCATGACTGTACCCCTTCCATAATCATTACCCCAGTGTTGAGCCCTTCTCTGTGATGGGTGTCCCACTTACAGGGTCTCCTCCATAATAGGGGCCCCAGTGAGCAGCCCTTCTTTATGATGGTGTCATGGTGACTGGGCCTCCCCTTTGTATATGCCTCAGTGATGGCTTCCTCAGTGATTGGTGCCCAACTGACTGAACTTCATATATGATGGGTGTCTCAGTAACTAGCCTTCCT
>CAUYQG010074680.1:0-37640 GCA_963574415.1 Tarsius wallacei
ACTGGTATGGCTATGGCATAAGGAAAGCGGCCGCCCAACCGGTCGCGGGTGCAGTGGTATGGTGCGGCCACTGCACTCCAGTTTGGTTGACTTTTTGAAACTCAACATCAAAAAAAAAAAAAAAAAAAAAAGAATTAGTGGTGTACTGTGGTTGAGAATATAAACAAATATATAAATATAAATCACAAGGATGCGTATAGATATGTCTTGCTCAGTTCTCGAAACTGAACATTCAGATAATTTAAAGTAATAAAACTCAGATATTCTATAACTAACCTTATAAAATGTAACCATAAAATCTAGTTTTTTGTGCATGTTCTAAAGAAGAAATTGTTATCTACTTCTTTCTGTTCTAAGGTTTGACCCTTTTGTTTGGACAAAGGGTATTTGTGTCAAATAAATGATCATTTGTTTTGGGTATAAGTGGGTAGATGCTTTCTTCTCTTTTTTTTGAGTTGGAGTTTCACTCTGTCACCCAGACTGGAGTGCAGTGGCCGCTCCTGACCACTGCAGCCTCGACCTGTTGGGCTCCGGCTATCCTTCTGCCTTAGCCTTCAAAGTAGCTGGAATTGTAGGCGCGCGCTACTACGCCCAGCTAATTTTTGATTTATTGTGGAGATGAGGTCTCGCCAAGTTGCCCAGATGGGCAATTTACTCACCTCAGCCTCCCAAAGCGCAGGATTACAGGCTGAGCCACCAAGCCCAGCTACTAATTCTTAAAACATGGGAAATAAGAAGACTGTTTTTTTTTCTCCATATCTTGATGGGTTTATGATCAAGAAAAATGACCTGTGATGATTTATAAGACATTGAATATTATTTTCAATGCGAAATGCTAATTGTATGCATTTATATTGCGCCTTATTTTTTCAAAGCATGTTCTGTATATGAACTCATTTGATCATCTCAACAATGCAACAATGATGTTTTTTTATGTTACAAATAAAAGCACAAAGACGAAATCATTAAATGATTGCCTTAGTAATCCAAAGGTGTCAGAGACAAAACCTCCTTAATCAGGTTTTGTGACTCCCAGTCTAAATAATTTTCTAGAAATTAACCATGCTAGTTGCTACAATCTTTGAATCATTAGACCAAAAAAAACTATCGTTGCTGTAAAAGCCAGATTCTGGGCACTCCCAGCTGCCTTCAAATAATACATTTTGAGAAGGCAAAATAGTTTCTCCCATTACTATCAGAAATAATTCAAATGACCGTTGAGGCATTGATTAAGAAGTTGGGAGACTTGTCTTACTTAGGAGGTCACCTATTCATTTTGTGAGTCTCAGGGTCATGTACCATTTCAGGTCAATCTTTTAGTATTTGTGTTCTCCCTCATGCTAGTATCAAATGATCATGATCACACAACTATAAAATTGCATAGATAGTGCAAATGAGCTACAAAACGAGGAAAGGCAAAATAGATCAAAAGTCATGCTGCCTAAATTTACTTCGTCATACCTTAACATAAACAATGTGATATAATGTGTATATGTTTTTTAAGTTAGGCCAACACCCAGGTGCCTATTAAGAAAGCATATTTGAGCAATGGTCAACTAACATCTTACTCAAGAATACACTGTCTTGATGAAATCTAGATGCAGCATGCTATCAGAAAGGATTAGACTTAAGGAGTGGCTAACGCAGTCCTCCTAAAATTTCTGACTCTGATCAATAACCATCATTTTGCTAATAGGTTACTGGACATCTAAAACCTTTTTATTGTGAAACCAATGACATACCTTATTAATCTGAGTAATGAATTGGGCTCTTAGTAAAATTAGAGGTAATAAAGACTTAGAGATTATTTAATTTCGTTTAGAACTTTGCAATTCAAACGGTGTCTAAGGCCCAGCAATATTAACATCACCTGGAAGTTTGTCAAAAATGTAAAATCGCATTCTCTACTCCAGACTTACTGTATCAGAATCCCCATTTTACCAAGATCCTCAGATGAGTCACATACACTAGCTTAAAAATATTTCCTACCCTTGTATGAGCAAATTAAATTGAACTCTAGCAAAACCTGTTGCTTATGGCCTTAGAAATAATGCATTAACCAGAATGCTAAGGGGTTTACCCAATCATACCTTTGGATCCTGTTGGCCAAAAAAATGGCATGATGCTGGAGTGCCAGGCTGGGCATAGTGGCACATGCCTGTAATCCCATAGTGGTACATGCCTGTAATCCCAGCTGCTTGGGAAGCTGAGGTTTACTCGAGGTCAGGAGTTTGAGGCTACAGTGCACTATGAATGGGCCTGTGAATAGTCACTGTACTCCAGCCTGGGCAATACAGCAAGACCCGAACTCTAAGCTTAAAAAAAAAGAAAGAAGGAAGGAAGAAAAAGAAAGGAAGGAAGGAGAAATAAATGAAGAAAAAAAAAGAAAGAAAACATGTAATACTGTTCTGGAATTTTATACTTGCCTTAAATAAACTTTTATTCATAGTACTGACCCGAGTATAATTGGGCAAAGAGCTTTGATTCACTGAACTTTTATGTAAATTGATTGTATCAAAGACAGTATTACTTTATGCCTATGTCCCAGAGTAATTACTAATAATGTCCCATTTAACTCTCAAAATTTCCAGGTATAGATAATGAATTATTTGGTTAGTCCATGAACAGGTCATATGAATTTTTAGTTTTGTGCCTAGATTAGACTTCCAGATTGATAGTTTTTACAGTATTAAGAAATGGAAAAATTTTTCTTTGGCGAACCTCTAGCATTCTATGATATCTCAAGGTTATCAGCTTATTCTGTCATCCTGATATGCCTCCAAACTTAAAAGAATATCATATATGGTATGGTGAATTGAGAAATATAGAAGAAATCAAATATACTTTTCAAAGCCACAATCTGTGTGCCGTCATCTCTATGACTTAGCTTCTCTCTAAAATGTTTTGCAATTTAAAAAATAAGATAAGATAGAAGGTATTCCAGTTCTCACATCAAAGTATTGTTGATGTGGTAATAAATCAAAACTAATTTTAAAATGCTTTAATCCAAAAAAATTAATCTTTATGTTTAATCTTTATTCAGCCACATCCATGGTAGTGCTCAGTCTTCCATCAGAATCATATATATTTTAATCAATATTGAATCTTAATCATCTTTTAGATCCCTATCACCATTTCTTATGCAATTAATTGATGAATTGATGGGCTTATAATACTATCTAAGGGCCAAAAATTCAATCTTGTCATCTACACCTAAATGCATTTGCAACAATACAATTCAAGGTCATCATTTAGTTCTAAGTTACTGTTTCTTGAAAGTAAAATAAAAAGGTTTAAAGCTTGAATTTAAATAGATAGTAGATCTGTGGTACAGTTTTGGCAATGATAAGTTTTCTTGGTACATCATTGTTACCATAATGGTTAAGGTTCTCATGAACATAACATTTGTGGTAAGCAGTTTACAATTGAGAATGAAAAGATGCATTTTCAGGATCATAAATAAAGCTAAATACCCTCTTATTCAAGGAAAGGAATATCTAAAACCTGACCAATTGTACAAGGATCCCAATTAACTAAGGCATTACTTACTGGTGTGCAGGCCAATGTGTGATTACCCTACAATTGTGGAAGCAGATCACTGTGGACTTACTATCTCAGACGGTGCCCTTTTATTCTCAGTGAGTTTCAACTATTCTTATACCAAACATGGCAAACTAACTTAAACATTCAGAAATAACCAGAAATATCTTTAGCAGACAAATTTGCCAAGAAAAAAAAATGGTAAATTGGTTGAAATAGTCTATTGATTAATCTCATAACTTTATCAAAAAGATTATATTTTCTGAGAATGCTGGTAAATGGTGAGGAAAGTCCACAACACACTCAGTTTTAATGTTGCAACTGAATGAAATGGGAATAACCATCTATTTCTAAATCTAACTCATGACATACCCATCATTGAATGGTTCTGTGTTAGTTTCTATGATAAATTCATAAAACAGTGCTTTCAGATTTTGACAGGCTGGTGATATATGTTTATAATTGATAAACACGACCATGAAATGTCACAAAACAAATGCACCTAGGCAACTCAGTATTCATGTCAAAACCTGGAAAGGAATATGGACAATGAAGAATTTAAAAACTATGATCAATGAACCTAAGTTCCTTTGCCTTCCCAGCAATTAATGCAGAGTTCAAGAATCTATGAAATGAATGACAATTTAATTCTCACCATTCTCAGTGTAACTATCATGTCAAATATGTTAAAGTTTCGGTGCTAGTGTTGCCTCCCAAATACCAAATATTTAGGTATAAATTACTTTACCTTTCAATTTAGCAAAATGAAACAAATGGTAATCAATAATCTATAGCTGATACTCGCAAGAAATGGATGCTTTGAAAATAACAATAAATCAAGTTAGGAGATATCATTGGAGTTCAACCTCAATTTAATTTTTTTATTCTTTTCTTAACTAGTGAGTAATCAGTATCTAACTATGTTTATACCCTAAACCAAATACTTACTGGTCATGTGACTTGGGTAAATTACACTTTTTCTGCCTCAGATCACTCATCTGTAATAAGGGCATAATTTCCAATAGATTGGATTTTAATGTTAAATATGCTAATTTATTCAAAGAGTTTTGCTTTTAATTCTTGGCAAAAAGAAGTATTAAATACATACTATTAGTGATTCTTTGTCTCTGTAATGAACTTTTTTCTGCAAAGATTTTTAGAAAATAACTTTTATAACTAGACTAAGTTTCTCCTTCCCATAAATTCACTTGAGCAGACTGATTGATTTATAGGGTCCTTAAACATTTAAGAATGTGCACATTCCTTCAAACTTCTAAGATACATGAATAGCAATATAGTCATCTCCAAAGTTTATGTTTTATCTATATTACATTGCTGAGTTACTCTTACAGTATTTTTATCTAAACATATTTTTCAAACAGGAATATATGCACCTACAAGGAAATTCCAAGGAAATATATAAAGTCACAGAATGACTGTAACATATCTATGTACAAGTTTAATTATATAAAAGCATTTGACACTTTTTTTAAAAAATAGCAAATAATTAAACAATTTAACCACAGAGATTTATGAAATAGAAGGCAGAAGTCACTACAATTTCTATTTTAAAAAGCATGATAGGATACTTTGGTGGAACAATTTGAGAATCATTACTCAAAACTATTGAGAAAAGTGACTGTTTTAATATTTATATCTCTGTGAGCTGTGTTAGCTAACTTAGACCATGAAATCTACCACTGACGTGGCTGTTGACTTGCTTTCAGTCAACTCAGCCACTGAATGCTGAGAAATTCCAGCTGTCATTTCTGAAAAACTGCTTCTTTTATTGAGTGGTTCTTCTGTAGAGTTGCTTTTATGCGAGTTGAAATATATCAATTTTATCATGACTGAAGACTCAAATTCACAGAATTGTATTGTAAAGCAGTCTGAAAGTTGCAGGCATTAATTTTATTTTTATAAAGAATGCACTACTAATACTGGGTACTTTTGAAATTTTGCAGTGCTGTGAACCAAGAGGAAAGCATTGCCTTTGTCACCACACTAAA
This sequence comes from Tarsius wallacei, assembly GCA_963574415.1. Classification (NCBI taxonomy): domain Eukaryota; kingdom Metazoa; phylum Chordata; class Mammalia; order Primates; family Tarsiidae; genus Tarsius; species Tarsius wallacei. The sequence continues at coordinate 5,550 of CAUYQG010074680.1, forward strand.
AGCAAAAATACCTATTAAATGGAAAAATTCAAAATAAACAATTCTTAAGTTAAATTATGTGCCATTTTGAGAAGCATGACAAAATCCCACATTTTCTCACTCTGTCCCATTGGGATATGAATCATCCCTTACTTTAGTGTATATATGCTACCTGCTCTTTAGTCATTAACATCGTCTGTTTCTGACACTTGACCATCAACATGGACAAGGCTCACTGATCCAGGATTACCCTGAAGCTGATGAACTTCCTGCTGATATAATCAGAAGGTGGATAATAACCCTCTATTATGTCATAATGTCTACATCATTTATTTTACTTCATCCCATCACATAGGAATTTTGTCATCTCACATGATATCAAGGAGAGGGGTGAATACAGTACATTAAAATATTTTGAAGCCGGACTCGGTGGCTCAGCCTGTAATCCTGCGCTTTGGGAGGCTGAGGTGAGTGAATTGCCTGAGCCGCAGGTTCGAGACTCACCTTGCAACTTGGCAAGACCTCATCTCTACAGTAAATCCAAAAGTCGCCAGGCGTGATAGTGCGTGCCTGTAGTCCTGGCTACTTGGAAGGCTGAGGCGGAAGGATCGCCGGAGCCCAGCAGGTCAAGGCTGCGGTGGCCGGGAGCGGCCACTGCACTCCAGTCTGGGTGACAGAATGAGACTCCAACTCAAAAAAACAAAAAATATTTTGAGACTGAGAGGAAAACAGCATTTACATAACTTCCAGTACAGTATATTGTTATATTTTCTATTTTATTATTAGTTATTGTTGTTAATCTCTTTTTGTGCCTAGTTTGTAAGTTCGACTTTATAATAAATGTGTATGTAGAGGAAAAATATATTAAATATAGAGTTCAGCACTATTCATAGTTTTAGACATCCTTTAGGGGTCTTGGAATATGTCCTCCAGGAACAAGAGAGGGCCACTGTAAGTGAAAAAACATGGGAATTATCCATGTTTTAAGCAAATAAATTAGAATAAAAAAATCTAGAAAGATGTTTACACATCCATAAGGACTTATTATATCACAGAAGTAGCATTTTAAATTAGCAAGGAAAAGATGGGATATTCAATAAATAATGGTAGGAAAATTGGCTAGCATAGAGAAAAAAATTTAGATTTCTTCTGCATATACTCCACAATATAAATTTCAGATAATCTAAATATGCAAAATAAAGCATTAGGTTTTTTAATAAAAATAAGAAAACATATGGAGTGTTTCTTATAACCTGTGATTTTTATAATCATTTTGCTTTTGTCTATGACTCAATAAAATGAAAATCATCAAAATAACACAAATTTAATTGGAACATAAGCAAAACACTAAGAGAAGATTGTCTCTTATAAATGATTATTTAATATTCATAAAGAAATTCCACAAAATAAATAAGAAATATATTTCTGTAAAGGAACTTAGATATATTAGTAATCAGAGATATGAAAATTAAAGTTACAATGACACAACACTGGATTGACAATTTTTTAAATATGACAATACCAAACATTTGTGAAGATGTGAAGAAACAGACACTATCCTATGCTGCTGATAGGAATAAAATTGAAGCAAGTTGTTTGAAGAGTAATTTGCCACTTAATAACATGGCAAGTCCAACTATTTACAGTATTAAGAAACTTAGGAAATACCTTACATGAGGAGATATATACAAGAATTGCTATTAGATCACTAACAATATCAATAATTTTTAAAAGCTAAAAATTCATCAGTATAAGAGGAGTAACGTCAACAAGATGCTGGAACAGTAAATCTTCACCTTCAGTCCCTGCATATAAACACTGATACAACAAAAATATTTGGAACAAAGTACCTTTATGGGAACTTTAGAAACCAGTCATGCAGTTGAGACTCCTCAGACAAGCACAGAACTAAGAAAAAACATTTTGAAATAGGTAAGAAGATCAACTTCACTTTGTCTATGTCAACCCCTCCTGAAAACAACACAGCTCAGAGCTGAGAAAAATCCACTTAGCCCATGATTTCTTTCTTGGGGAAAAGAGTAAGTGAAGCATACATTCAATAACCCAGCCTTTGACATTGACCAAAAGACCTGTTTCTTTCTTACCTCATTCAAAGTACTGAACAAGCATAGTTAGAACACTTAGAGACTGCTAAGTACAAAGAAAGGAGTCAGGAGTAGTTAGTAGCCTGCACAACTCTGCATAATTAACAGTCTACAATCCTAAGACTTCTTTAGTAGAGAAGGAACTGGCACCCTACATCCTGGCAGTTTGGTGTACTGCTCTAGGGAAAAAAGGATGGGTGGTTCTCAGCAAAAAACACAACCCTGCAGTGTAAGGAGAGGGCACAAAACCCATAACTTTTTTATTTAGGAGAAAGGGAATAAAATGAATGCCTTGATATTTCAGTACACTACCCTAGAGAAAGGGACAGGAAGTTTAGCATGACCTACACATCTATGCAAGACCAGGAGAAACACAGCCATGAGATTTCTCCCCCAGAAAAGAGGTAAAGAAGTAGAGTGTGCATCTTATATTCAAGCCTTTTACTGCACTGCTGTAGGAAATTAAAGGAAGATGAATTTTGGAGGCTTGTACAGTTCTGTGAGATGAGAAGAGGGCACATATTCTGAAAAATCTCCCCAGGAGGAAAAAAAAAGTTGGGCATGCTTAGCCATAGAAAACATTTGAGAGGTTTCCATGTCTCTGCTCAGGCTGAATGGTGAAAATGTTTCACTGCCTAAAGCAGTCTATAAAGACCAGGAAAGGTGATTGCTTCTTCAAATGCACAGACACCAAGGTAAAGCAACAAAGAACACAAAAATAATCAGGAAAATATGCCAATACCAAATAAACAAAATAAATCTCCAGTAAGAAGCCCTTAATAAATGGAGATCAATGAAAAGCCTGACAAAATATTCAAAATAATAATCTGAGAAAGCTGCAAGAGAATACAGATAGACAACTAAACAAAATTCAGAAAAACAAGGGAAAAAAGTAGAAATTCAACCAAGAGATAAAACCTCTAAAACAAACCAAACAGATGTTCTGGAGCTAAAGAACACAAAAATAAATTGGAAAATTTAATAGAAAACGTCAACAGCAGACTCCATCAAGCAGAGAAAAAAAATCAATGAACTTGAAGACAGTTCAAGTTTGAAATTTTTCAGTAGGAGAAGCAAAAATTTTTAAAGAGTAAAGATTGCCTTTGAGACTTACAGAACACAGTCAGGTGTCCCAATATACACATCCTAAGCATCACAGGAAAAGAGAGAAAGAAAGGGAAAAAGGATTTACATATAAAATAATGGCTGAAATGTTTTAAACACAGGAGGAAAATGGTAGTACAATTCGATGACATCCAGAAGACTCAACACAGAATGGACTCAAAGAAGTCTATCTCAAAACACGTAATTTAAAAGTCATGAAAAATTACCCATCACATACAAGGGAAATTTCATAAGACTATAAACAGGTTTCTTAGTAGAAATCTTGCAAGCCAGAAGAGCACAAAATGATACATTTATAGTGTTGAAATTATAATAATTTAAAAATTACCAACCAATAATATTTTACCTAGCAACACTGACCTTTAAAAATGAAAGCAAAAGAAAGATTATCCCAAACAAAGAAAAACTGAGGAAGGACATCACCCATAAACTTTCTTTACTAAAGAATATTTAAGGGAGTTCTTTAAGTTAAAATGAAAGATGCTAAACCGCAAAATGTCTTTTCCAACCATAATTGCATAAAGCTAAAAATCAATAACAAAAGGAAAGTTAGAATATTTACAAATATTTGGAAGGGAAATGGCATACTCCTAAATGACAAATGGACTCCTAGTTTTACTTTCTACTGTTTCAATTACCCCTGATTTATTGCAATCCTAAAATTTTAAATAAAGAATTTCATAAATACATAGTTCATAAGTTTTAAACTGTATACCATTTTGAGTAACATGATGAAATTGCTTGATGTTCCACTGCATCCTGCCCAGTTGTGAATCATCCCTTTGACAAACATATCCATGCTATATATATATTTCCTATCCATTAGTCACTGTGTCTGTTATCAGATCAACTGTCATGGTATCACAATGCTTGTGCTCAAGTAACCCTAATTTTACTCGTAAAACTCTACAAAGCCCAAGAGAACTTTGCCTAACTTATACATTCAACATTATCATAAGTATGCAAAAATAGAAAAAAAAAAACCCATAGTATATACAGAATTTGGTAGCATTCATGGTTTGAGGTACCCACTGTAGCTTTTGAAATGTGTCCTCAGTGGATAAGGGGGGACTACAGTACTCAGTTATGAAAAATTGAAAGCTTTTCCTCTAAGATAAGAAGCAATACAAGGATGCCAATTCTTACCACTTCTATTCAGCGTTATACTGAAAGTCCTAACCAAAGCAATCAAACAAGGAGGAGAAATAAAAGACTCTCAAGCAGTAAGGAAAGAGTAAAAGTATCTATGTTTGCAGAAAGCATGATCCTATATGTAAAAAAATCATAAAGACTACACACACACACACACACACACACACACACACACACACACTGTGAGCTCTAATAAATAAGTTGAACAAAGTTACAGGATACATGATCAACATAAAAAAAATCAGTTGTGCTTTTATACACTAATGACAAACCATTTAAAAATAAAATTAAGAAAACAATGAACCAAAAAAATACATTTATAAATAAATGTAGTGAAGGAAGTAAAAAATCTATACACTGAAAATTACCAAAAAAAAAATTAATGTAGATGCAATTAAATGGAAAGACCCCATGTTCATGAATTAGAAGACTTAATATTATTAAAAGGCCCATACTAACTAAAGCAATTTATTGACTCAATGCGGTTCAACGAAAATCCTAGTGACTTTTGTTTTTTACAGAAATAGAAAAAGCAATCTTAAAATGTGTATGGAATCACAAATGATTCCATATAGTCAATGCATGTGACTCCATATAGTTAATGCAGTCTTGAGCAAAAAGAACAACGCTTAGGTTTCACATTCCTGAATTTCAAAATATATTTAAAATATTCAGTAAGCACCCTCACCTACTTTGGGGAGGTGAATCCTCTCTCTCAATCTCTCTCTCTCTCCCTCTCTCCCTACACACACACACACACACACACACACACACACACACACACATTACTTTTAAATAAGCTATATTTTCTAATCTAAAAAAATTTCATTAAAAACTGAAATATGCTATTGGCAGAAAGACAAACATGTAGTCAACTGAACAAAATGAAAAGCCCAGAAAAAACTCACATATGTACAGTCACTGGTGTTTGACAAGGATTCAAAAAATATACAATGGGAAAAATATACTTGTCTTCAACAAATGGTGTCAGAAAAACTGAATATCCACATGCAAAATAAATAAAGTTTAATCTCTATACCATTTACAAAAACCAACTAAAAATGGATTAAAGACTTAAATGTAAGACCCAAAACTGTATAATTCCTAGTAGAAATCATAGTGAAAACCTGGACATTGGTCTTTGCCATAATTTATTGGATTTGACATCAAAAGCACAGTCAATAAAAGCAAAAAGAAACAAGTGCAACTATATCAACTAAAAAGTTTCTGCACAACAAAGGAAGCAATCAACTAAATGAAAAGGCAAAAGAACTCCTACTACTCAATAGTAAAATTAAATAAATAAAAGAGTAAATAAATAGACCAGTTAAAAATGGCAAAGTTCTTACACATATATTTTTCCAAAGAAGACATACAAATGTCCCACAGGTATATGCTAATTATCCGTGTAATGAAAATTGAAATTACAATGAAATATTATCTCATATCTGTTAAGATGGGTATTATAAAAAATAACAAATGTTGGCAATGATGTGTCATTATTGGAATTCTTGTACACTATTGGTGAAATTGTAAAATGATTCTAAACCTATGGAAGACAATATGGTGATTCCTCAAAGATTTGAAAATGAAACTGCCATAGAATCCAATAATTCCACTTCTGGATACACACTCACACACACACACACACACACACACACACATATATAATTTGAAATCAAGATCTTGAAGAGATAGCTGCATCTTCATTGTCATTGCAACATTAATGACAATAGCCAAGATATGGAAACAACCCAAGTGTTCATACACAGATGAATAGATTAAAAAATGTAGTAATTACATACAATGGAATGCTATACAACAATCACAAGAAAAAGAAAACCCTGCCTTTGCAATAACATGGGTGAAGCTGAAGAACATAATGCTAAGTAAAATAAGCTAGTCACAGAAGGAAAAATACAACATGATTTAACTTATATGAGGTATCTATAATAGCCAAATTCATAGAAGCAGAGAATACAATAATGACTTTTAAGGGCTGAAGGAGTGAAGAAAATGAGAAGTGGTTGTTCAGTGGATATGAAGTTTCATCTATGCTAAATGAGTAAGTTTGAAGGATCTGTTGTATACATAGTTTTTATAGTTAACAATATGGTGTTGTGCACTGCAAAATCTCTTAAAAGGATAGATCTCATGTCAAGTATTTTTTACCACAAAATGTATCATGGTTGTTTGTATATGTCTAAATTCATCACATTGTAGACACTAGAAATGTGTAGTCATTGTATACCTCAATAAAGCTGCTTTGAAACGTCAGTCAATACAAAAAAAAATTAAACATTTGTTTTTTTCATACAATGGAATGCTATATAATAACTAAAGTAAATGCAAACTTTGACAACATAAATTTCTCTAAAGTATATAATGTTGAGTAAAAAGACTATAAGGATACAAGTACAGTATATTTACATCAGTTTTTATAAAATTTTAAACATGCTAAAGTTATTCTATATTTGTAAAGGCACACAACTTTTTGATAAAAACTAAAAGCATGGTTTGGAAGAAAATAAGCAATTTCAGAATAGTCATTACTTGTTTGCGGGAAGGGCAAGAAATGGTTACAGAAGAAATAGAAAGGGGCTTCTATTTTATCTCTGATGCTTAGTTCTTTAAGCATAAAAGTTCTGAAGTTAATATGACCAAAAATGTTAGAATTTAAGAAATGTCTGAGTGGTGAAATATTGATTTTGTCATTCTCTAAAATGTTTTATTTATCTAAATATTAAATAAATAATTTGACTTAATTTCTTTAAAAATCAGAAGGAAAAGAGAAGATAGGAAGTACCAATAAGAGGGTTGTAAGAAATGATATTTAAAATTCAAAACAAAAAGACATTGAAATAACCTAGGAAGGTAGAAAAAAAGAGTAAATAGATGGCATTTCCTTTAGGTAATTCTCCCTAAATATCATTTTTTAATGAAGCTTTTGATTAATATTAGACAACAGAAATCAGATCCCAGCATTTTACTTTCTGACAAATAAAAGTATAGATCAACTATGTTTACAGTTAAAGGGAGATTTCTATGTTTTAAAAGGAGACCACTTTGATATCCCCTTATAAAATATAGGTATGTCTTGTTTTAAAGAGCTTCACTTTGTTGTGCATCACAGATATTGCATGTGTTACAAATTGAATGCTTGCAGCAACCCTGCATTCAGCAGGTTTATCAGTGCCATTTTCCCAACAGCATGTGCTCACTTCATGTCTTTGTGTCACATGCTGGTAATTCTGGCAATATTTCCAGTGTTTTCATTATATTTTTACGGTGATCTATAATAAATGATCTTATAGTTACCACTGTAATTGTTTTGAGACACCATAGACCTCAAACATATAGGTTCAGCATTCCAAGTCTGAAAATTTAAAATCTGAAATGCTCCCAAATCCAAAACTACATGATGCTCAAAGGAAATGCTTGCTTATTAGTGCCTTACAAATTTTAAATGTTTGGATTTGGGATGCACAGTTGGTATGTCTAATGCAAATATTCCAAAATCCCCTTCAAAAAATGCAAATCTGAAACACTTCAGTTCCCACACATTTTAGATAAAGGATAATAAACCTGTAGAAGATAGCAAACATAATCAATAACCGTATGTATTCTGACTGCTCAACCAACCAGCCATTTCCTTCTTTTTCTGTCTCTTTTTGAGTATCCATATTCCCTGAGCTGCAACACTATTGAAATTAGGCCAATCAATAACCCTACAATGACCTCTAAGTGTTCAAGTGAATAGAAGAGTTGAGTATCTCTCACTTTTAATTAAAAACTAGAAATAATAAAGCTTAGTGAAAAAGGCATGCTGAAAGCCAAGATAGACTAAAAATTAGGCCTCTTACACCAGTAAAATTCTGAATGAAAAGGAAGTGTTCTTCTAGAAAATTAAAAATGATACTGTAGTGAACACATGAATAGTAAGAAAAATCAACAGCCTTATTGCTGACATGGAGAAAGTTTTAGTGGTTACATAGAAGGTGAAACCAGTCTCATCATTTCCTCAAGTTAGGGTCTAATTCAGAGCAAGGCCCTATCTCTATTCAATCTACGAAGGCTCAGAGAGGTGAGAAAACTACAGGAGAAAGGTTTGATGCTAAAAGAGCTTGGTTCATGAAGTTTAGGAAACAAGCTGTCACCAGAACATAAAAGTACAAGGTGAAGAAGCAGTGCTGATGGAGAAGCTGTAGCAAGTTATCCAGAAGATCTTGCTAAGATCACTGATGAAGGTGGCAGCTCTAAGACAACAGATGTTCAATGTAAACAAAACAGCCTTTGATTTGAAGGAAATACAATCTAGGACTTTCATAGCTAAAGAGAAAAAGTTAATGCCTGGTTTGAAAGCTTCAAAGGACAGGCTGACTCTTGTTAGGAACGAATGCAGCCAGTTCCTTTAAGTTAAAGCTGATACTTATTTACCATTCTGAAAATTCTTAAGCCCTTAAGAAATATGCAAAATCTACTGCCTTATGCTCTAGAAATAGAACAACAACAAAGCCTGAATGACAGCACATCTGTTCACAGCATGGTTTATTGAATATTTTTAGTCCACAGTTGAGACCTACTGCTCAGATAATAAGGGTTTCTTTTTCCAAAATATTGCTGCTCATTGACAATGCACCTAGTCACACAAGAGGTGTGATGAAGATATACAGATTAATGTTGTTTTCTTGCCTAATAACACAACATCCACTTTGCATCCCATGGAATGAGATTAACTTTGATTTTCCAGTCTTATTATTTAAGGAATACATTTCATAAGAATATTGGCATTATAAATGGTATTTCCTCAGATGAATCTGGACAAAGTAAATAAAAATCATTCTGGAAATAACGTACCATTTAGATGTCATTAATAATAATCATTATTAATAGAAATAGACCAAAATATCAATATTCACAGGAGTTTAAAAGATATTGATTCCAAACCTCGTGAATGACTCAGAAAGTTTCAAGACTTCAGTGGAAGAAGTCACCACATGGAAGTGCATGCATATTAACTTTAATTGAACCAATTTTATCCTTTGAGGTTTGCTTTTAATTTTTTTTTTTTTTTACTTAGGTCAAGAAAAGTCTTTGATTGAAGATAATTTTCTTCCACCTCTAAGACAATACTCTTCATAGGAGTCTACCCCTTGGTTTGTATAATAGATATATTCACTTTGCCTGAGGGCAACATGGATTACTCCTGGCCCTTTGTGAGCTCCAAAGATTGCCTTGCCTATTTATTTCTGTTGGTTCATTTCTTCGTGTTATGTACTTACCTTACATGAGTACGCAGAGCAGTTCAGCTCAAAGAGATCCCCTGCACATGTTTGTAGCTCTGTGTCTATGCTGTTCCCTCATATCTAGTATTTTGTCCTGAAATTTCTAGGTGGCTTGGCCTCCTCAAACTCTATCTCCTCAACTTCACAAGACATTTGAGCATCATTCATATTTCTCTTTCTTACACCTTTTCCTGGACACTCCAGACCAAGAGTTGGGGCAATCACAAGACTCTTCTCCTTTGTTTTCTTTCTGTCAGGCATCAATTCCCTGTGCTGCTCTTTGGCCAATGTCTAAAAACTGATGTTTTATATTTTATCTAGTTTTCTAATTGTTTAATATTTGAGAGTAAATTTTGTCCCGTTATTCCATCATAGTGAAAAAAGAGAAGCCTATACTATTATTTTGTGCAAGTTATTGAATGTTTAAAAAGCATAATCTTAAAATTTAATGATTTTATTTCTATTTGAAGGTATTGTTAATACGCTGAATTTTCAAATAAAATTTGCTAGGAAAATAAATGTATTTGGAAGCTTGTTTTAATTATGTATTTAAATCATGTATCTTAACATATAATCAAATTACTATATACATGGGGTATTTGGGAGATAAATTGTTCTAAATTCAATTGCATTTTTCTTTTCCATTGGAAATTGTATCATTAAAGTCTTAAAGATATTTTCAATAATTGTATCTTTCTAAAACGTAAGCAAGATTAGAAGTCATGAAAGTTTTTTTAAAACAACTCCCCCGTGTAGAATTGTATTTTCAAAATCCCACACCTACTAAGCACTCTTTAAAGGTTTCATATTTGTTATCTGATTAATTACAGGACTTAAAAGGCAAGTGCAATGTCTCTGCCTATGTTGAGTTTTTCTGTTGTTGGTTCTTCAAAACTAAGGGATAAAAGAATTTACCAGTCATCTCAGAGCTTAGGAATAAAAAAGGTTAAATACCATAAAAAATAATTCATAGTTTAAAGGAGTGTTTCTGTGAAGACAGAACAAACAAAACAATTTATTTCCAAAGATAAAAAATAAAAAACAAAAAACTATACAGCTATCTGGGACTTCTCTCTCAATCTCCAGTGATGATACAGAGAGAGCAATATAATTTTTAGTTTTTCTCAACAGAATATAAAATAAAAGTTACTCTTGGTATCTGATTTTAAAAAAATTATCTAATCATGTTTGTTTATTTCATCATGTTTTGTTTGTTTGCTTGTTTAAGCAAGCATGAAAGATTTTTTTTGTCCAGAAAATTGAAATGAATATACTGAGTCATCCAAAAAAAACTTGAAAAAAAGAGAGGGAGAATTGAACTGAGGTAGACCTATGATGATTGATCCTTGGATTTTTAAATACCCACAGCTCAACCTAGGTCAACTAAGCCTTAATCTTTCATTTACAGAGTAAGTGCTTTTGAAACCCATGTACTAAGAAAAGAGTCCCTGGCAAAGAACGGCATGTTCGGTGGTTGGATAATATGCAATAACATTTTGATTGTGTACTACACAAAACTATTATGTCATTATGAAAACACTAGGTAACATTTGTCAAATCTAAGAGCAGGAGAAATTTCAAAGTTGCACCTATAATTAGCGCAGCGTGAAATTGAAAATTCTTTCATTTTTACTTCCCAAACCAGATTTTTTTAAGTGGTCAGTGTGCCTTCCAAGATTTTGGATGAAATTAGAGGGCACAAACATTTTTCTTCCTCTAAAAATGACAGCAAAGGGAAACAACTTCTCAGTTGGGACAGAGCTTAGATATTGACTATTGACAATGGCTCCAAAACTGTTATTTGCTGCTCCCAGTGATTGTCAAAATCTCTTGATGTATGAGTCTCTCATATAATTATGGTAGGTTTCCGGCATTTCCAATTCAAACTAGTAAGAAACCTTGAAAAGTTGCTAAAAGTCTCTGAAACTAAAATATATTTTTTCAGAGCCACAAATTTAAATCACGTAGGCTTAGAATTTGAGGTGGTATGTATACCTAACCCTGAATTGTGCCCCACATCTTTAAAATTAAAAATTTTAAAAATTAAATTAAAAATAAAAAAAGAAGTTGAGGTGGTAGAACAAACTTCAATGTTCACCCACAGTATCCATATACCTCTTCAATGCACTGATTTCAAGGTTTTGTCTACTTTCCTGGAGATTTCCAATGTCTTGTGAATTAATAAAGCATTGTCTCTATGGAAAGTAAACAATGCCAAGGGCAAGTCTTGCTGATATAAGTGAAAAGAAAATGAAGCAGCCTAAGAAAGCAGTGATTCCTGAGCCAGAATATAAAAGTTGTAGACAAATTAGACCATACAAATCAAATGTGAAGGTTGTATGAATGAGTTCACCACACATTATAAGCAAAAACTAAAAAAATCCAATTAAGGAAAGTACTTTGGCAATTACTTCCCTCAGTACAAAAAGCGATCATTAAATGAGATAAAACTTTAAAAGAAAATTTGTGGTGTGAGGTTGCACACAGGCCACGTATAATTCTAAATAGAAATATAATTCAGGTAAAAGACAGAAGCCCATACAAGGACCCTATAAAGTAAAAGGGGGCACAGATACTTGTATGTTTCAAAAATGCAAAAAATTTGAGGCTTTTCCATGAAGTCAAGAATAATCTATTTGGAAATAAAATGGCTTTGCCTACATGGATCCCTTCAGGCTTAACCCATGAGTTATCAACACTACCCAGGATTACTATTGAAATTTTTGCATATTCAGGTAGGTTCATGGTTAATGCTTCCTCAGAAATAATGTAATATAGTGTGGAGTGTATTGATTGAAATTTATTGTAATAGCTTTTATAAATAATTTATCCCATTTGTTTATAAAATCGTTAGGTGTCTGGGGAGTTTCCTCATATTTTTCAGTTTTATGTTGCTGTTTTTATTGAGGACTTTATAAGCTAGGGTGATATTTTCAAATTTTTAATTTACTGAGTATAATGAGATAGTCTTATGGACACAGATACATTTTATGGCAGAGTTTTCTTGAAGTCTTAAAATAATTTTTAAATAAAATTGATAAACAGGATTTGAATATTTGCAACTGAATTATTCACTATGTATTTCAAATGCTAAACTTTCTATTTAGAGTAAGACATCAATATATTTCAAAATTTCATTTCTATTATTAAATTCTTAAAGTTTTGAAGAAATGTAATAGCATAATTAAAATAAAGACAACTCTACTTGAATATAACAAGTTTTAAAGAAAAATATAGGGAAAAAACTCTACCCCATTTTCAATATTTAGTATACATTAACACCTAGAAAGCCATTCAGAGTATTGTGAAACGGTAGCTTGTGATGCACCTTCGTTGTATAACATATGTAGCCCACATGTCAACTGGCATCCACTTACATTTTAAGATTTCACCTAGATTATTTGAACACTCTCACATTTTATGTTCTATAAACGAGTAATACCCTTCCCAAATTTCTGGTCTATCTAAGCAGCTGCCTTCACTGAATCAACTCGTTTTAGATTCTCTAAATGTCCTGAGTGTGCTGTCCCTGTCGACACTGCATTAACTCAGGTGAGTAATTCAGAATCATTCTTTAATTTCTATCAAATCAAAACAAATATCGTTCATCCAAACTGTGAGGGTGTGCTATGGACTTTCCTGAACATCGTGAAGCAATCAAGGAGAAAATCTTATATTACAACAACATAGATTACTTCAAACAGAAAATTCTACACAACTATTTGTTAAAAGGCCTCATCCACCTATTTCTCAGAAACCATCTCATTAAACAATTCTCCTTTCTTTACATCAGTTCCTCTATATTTCTAAGGTAGGAAGTTTAGATATCTCTCTTTTTCATTTGACTACTCTTAATCCATGTGTTCAGGGTATTAGCTTCTAAATAGCTTACCAAGGAATTTTCCTAAATAAGGACAGGCCCTTCTGTAAAGAAATTTTAAATTATCATCAGTTAATAAAATATTTCTCCAGACACTAGAAAAAATTAGTAAGCAATATTAATAAAACTTTCAATATAGTAGAAGGGACAGTAGTGATCAATGATGTCAACAATAGTCTAACAGCAGTGGTCAATGTTTTACAACAATGAATCACCTCCAAATATTAATTCAAAACAATAAGAATCATTCTATTATTTCTCAAGTTGTTAATGGGTCATAAATTTAGATAGAATTCAGCCTGGTTGTTCTGAATTAGGATATATTTTCCGTAAGACAGTAATGGGAACTACAATGAGTACATTTCTCTATCTGCAAGTAGTCTCAGAGTTTGTCTTTGTGGTCTCTTCACATAGGCCCTCTTATGCTTGCTCACGGCATGGTAGCTTCTAGAAAATTGGACTACACAATAGCTCAGGGTTTCATTATTAATATTCTGTACAGCAAGGAATAAACACCATTATATTTCCATATGAATTTCTGTATTGTCATTTCCCAGTCTGAGAAGAATGATGCAGGTAATTTAATGGATATTGCATTTTATGATGAGCTTCAGAAGTTAAAAAGTGTCACTAAGTGTAGTTATAAGTCTACCCAGGTTCTAGATGAAAGAGCATAGATTTATTTCTCAAAGAAGCAAAGTAACCAATATATAGAATGGGAAATATTGTGGCCATCTTTGGAAAATACAACCTACTACATACGCTTGCTTATTTCTTTATCTACATTTTTATTTTTTTGAGTTGGATTCTCACTCTGTGACCCAGGCTGGAATGCAGTGGCATGCTCACAAACACTGCAGCCACAACCTGCTGGGCTCAGGCAACCCTCTTGCCTCCGCCTCAAAAAGTGCTGGAATTACAGGCATGAGCCACCCTGCTCTGCCTCACATATGCTTAATTTTTTTATCCTATATCTTCCCTAAGTTTTCTTCATATAAAACACCAAAAAGTTTGAGTTCTTTGTAGATCCTGGATGTTAGGCCTTTGTAGGGTATGCATTTGGCAATTTTTTTTTTTCTTTTTTTCTTTTGCATTCTGTGGACAGTCTCCCTTCTCTCTTGATGGTTTCTTTTACTTTGCAGAAGATTGTCAGTTTGATGAGGTCTCATTTGTCTATCTTATCTCTTATGGTATGGGCTTTTGGAGTTTTGATCAGGAACTAGTTGCCTATTTCAATTTCCATAAGGGTGTCTCCTGCATTTTCTACGATTCTTAAAGTTTGAGGTTTTACTTTTAAGTCTTTGATCCATTTGGAGTTGATTTTTTTGTATGGTGATAAGTAGAGGTCCTGTTTCAGTCTCCTGCATGTAGTCAGTCAGTTTTTCCAGTACCATTTACTGAATAGGCTCTACTTTTCCCGGTGGTTGTTGGTGGAGGCTTTGTGGAAGATAAATTGGTTGAGAAATTGAGTTTTGCTTCTGGAATCTCTATCTAATACTGAATTGTATCCCATATCTTTAAAATAAAAATAAAAATAAAAAATGTTCCCAATTCTAACTGCTCTTAGTCAGAAAGCTTAAAATTCTTTGCTATTAAAAATTAGATGGGAAAAAAATCCTGTCATGTTAGTAAATAATTAAATATACATCAGAACAATGAGGTGTCTATATATTTAAAGTTTTAAAATAGTAAAAATAAATTAACCAATGTTGCAGAGGGATAAGTAAGATGAACTTTTACAAACAATGTTAATGTACATAAAATTTGGTTAAAATATTTTAGGAAATTTTGCAAACTTTCAAGAAATCTTAAAAGTCTACTCATTTTGGAACCCATAATTCTGCTTCTGGGAATTTATCCTAAAAACATTATTAATAAAATATATAATTATAACATTTTTTTAAAAGGTAAACTAGAAACAAATATTCAACAGTAAGAAAATAGTTAAATACATTAATGTATACTCATGGAGTTGACTATTATGCTTGAAAATGGTGCACAAAAGTAACTTTTATTGTGGACTAAAAGTTTTAATGAAAAATATAAGATACAAAATATGTTATTTGATAAAGCAGTTATCTTTTTTGTTTGTTTTAGTCTTATTTTAAAGTTGTTGGCCACAGTTATCTTAAAATATATCTTTCTTGAGGAAAAACTGGAATGGAATATTTATAAATACTAATGGTGTTTTTCTAAGTATTAATAGATAATTAAATTATAATTTATTTTCTTACAGATGTCAATATTAAACTTTTTTCATTTCATATGTTACGTGTATTGCCTTTATAAATATAATTAAATTACTTTAGAAAACAACCTATACAAGTTAAAAGTAAATGAAAGCTATCATATTTCATTAAAACCAATACCTTCCACTAGTCCATGATGATCTGAAATTTCTCTATTTTATTGACCTCAGAATACCACATTATAATTCTAAGATATTCAAGTTATAAAATATAAACTATGTTCTTGGTATATTTGCAGATTTTAAAAATTTAATTTTTACTATAAATTGTAAATTAAATGATGAATAAATAAATATTAATGTGCCTATAAAAACATGTATTAAATTGGAGCCAGCTAGGTCAAATGCATTTGAAAATTTAATGCATATTTCAAAATAAAATTATAGTGCTCAAATTTCAAAGATATTTAAACATATTTATCTACTTAAAAGCTTAGAATAGATTTTAATGTAGTACATCTTTACATACATTATGATAAAACCAAATTTTAAACACTCAATTTAAGTATATAAGGTAAAAATATTATTTAAACTAAAATTTAATGTTATTGATTACTGATGCGTTGCATTTTTAATTTTGAAACTTGCTGTTTATTTGAAATAGAAAAAAGGATTTGACAGTACTACTTTACTACATTAAGAATTACAAGTAATAAGATGACATAAAAATATATAAATTACTAAAAAATTTCTGTAGATTTTATATACAGCATATGAAATATACATATAAAATATTAAATGAATTTGTTTTAAAAATGACTAATAATGGTTACATAAACTTTAATAGTCACATTTTTACTTAATTTGCACATAAAAAATATTACATATTATATATGAGATAATTTGTAATTTGTTATTCTGAAATATGAGGAAGAGATGAGGGTTAGGGAGGAAATTAAACCAAGTATGTGTCATTCTCTATACTAGTTGCTTGACTTTGTCTTTTTCTTTTTTATTTTATTATAAAGATGTAAGGTACATGTCAGGATTAGTTACACAAGTAGGCTGCACGCAGGTGAAATTTGGGCCTCCACTTGGTCTTCACATCCTTTGGTTTAGGACCAGGCACACTTTACCCACCTCCATTCCTGGCTGTGTTCCGCTATTGCTATCCCTCTCTTGTGCTAATATGATCAATGTTCAGGTCCCACTTATGGGTGAAAACATGCAATATTTAATTATTTATTCCTGTGATAAATCACTAAGTACGATGGTCCAACTCCAACCAATTTGATGCGAAGGCCATGATTTTTTCTTTATGGCTGCATAATACTCCATTGTGTATATGAACCACATTTTCTTTTTTTTTTTTTTTTGAGTTGGAGTCTCACTCTGTTGCCCAGACTGGAGTGCAGTGGCCGCTCCTGGCCACCGCAGCATCGACCTGCTGGGCTCCAGCAATGCTTCCGCCTCAGCCTTCCGAGTAGCCAGAATTACAGGCACGCGCTACCACACCCGGTTGATTTTTTGATTTATTGTAGAGATGAGGTCTCACCAAGTTCCCCAGGTGGGTCTCGAACCCACGGGCTCAGGCAATCCACTCACCACGGCCTCCCAAAGTGCAGGATTACAGGCTGAGCCACCGAGCCCAGCCATGAACCACATTTTCTTTATCCAGTTCACTTTTGATGGTTAGTTGGATTGGTTCCATGTTTTTGCTATTGTGAATAGTGTGACTTTAAACATGTGTGTGCAGGTGTCTTTTTTGGATAATGATTTATTTTCCTCCAAGTATGTTCCCAGAAGAATTGCTGGATTGTATGGAAGGTTAAGTTTTAGTTCTTTTAGGAATTGTCACATTGCTTTCCATAGAAGTCGAACTAGATTGACCTTCCACCAACAGTGTACATCTTTTCTCCTCATCCTCACTAGTATCTGGTTTTTTAAATTTGTTAATGTTGGCTATCCTTACTGGAATTAGGTGGTATATCATTGTAGTTTTGATTTGCATTTCTCTAATGATTAGTGAGACTGAGCACTTTTTCATGTATCTGTCAGCTGCTTGTATATCTTCTTCTGAAAAATGTCTATTCATGTCCTTTGCCCACTTTTTAATAGGGTTGTTCTTGTTTTTGTTTGTGTTTGGTTTTGTTTCCTTTCAGGTTATTTTAGTTCCTTGTAGATCCTGGATATTAGGCCTTTGTCAGACACATAATTAGCAAATTTTTTCCCATTCTTTGGTTTTTCTACCCACTCTCTTGATGGTTTCTTCTGCTGTGTAAAAGCTTTTCAGTTTGTTGAGGTCCCACTTGTCTATCTTTGCTTTTATGGCATTCACTTTAGGGGAGTTGGTCAATAATTGGTTACCTACTCCGATGTGCATAAGTATGTTTACTACGTTTTTTCTAGGATTCTTATAGTTTAAGGTTTTATGTTTAAGTCTTTGATCCATTTAGAGTTAATTTTTGTATATAGTGACAGGTAGGAGTTCAATTTCATTCTTCTGCTTATCGTCAGCCAGTTTTCCTAGCACCATTTGGTCTCCTTTCCCCAGTGATTGTTATTGGTAGCTTTGTCGAAGATAGGTTGGTTGAGAGATCAGGTTTTTGCTTCAGAAATCTCTGTCCTTTTCCCCTGGTCTATGTGCCTATTCCTGTGAGCAGGCTATTGTACTCTGAGACTTTGCCAAAGTCAATTATCAGTGCAAGGAGGCTTTTGACAGATTCCCTAAGGTTTTCAACATATAAAATCATATCATTCACAAAGAGACTTAGCTTGACTTTCTCTTTTCCTATTTAGATACCCCTGATTTCCTTCTCTGATTGCTCTGGCTAGGACTTCCAACACTATGCTGAACAGGAGGGGTAAGAGTAGGCTTTCTTGTCTTGTTCCTGTTCTCAGGGGGGTTGTCTATGTCGTTCTCTGTATTAGTTGCTTAACTTTTTCTGTACTAGTTGCTTGACTTGTTAAAAATCACAAAATCAGTTTCACTAATGGAATATTTCCAATGTGCCAGGTACCATTCTAAACTATTTTATATAAAGTATGCCATGGTTTCCTTAGAGTGACTATATCCAACTCAGGAGTACGTAGGTTCATAAAGCATATAAATGTTATGGAAATTGATTATATTACAGTAAAAGTATAGCTGGCTAAAGTTAGGTAATGAAACAAGGGAAAGTAGAGATATTAACGGTGCAAGGTCTGGTATTTCCATTTTATAAAAGAGGAGTCCAAAAATAAAGACTATGGTTGATGGACTAAAAAGTGGGGTTTTAAGTGTTCTATTTGAAATTGAAGGGAAGAATTATATTATAATTGCTGGAGAAATAAAAGGAAGAAGGTAATAAATTATCTAAACATATATTCTTATTAGAAACTACATAAGCACTGTCTAAGATAGACAACAAATACCACCGTATTAATGATAAGAATATACTTGTAATGGTCAAAATTTGTAAAAAAAAAAAAAAAGGAAAGGAAAGAAGAGAAAAGAAAAGAAACAAAAGTTATTGTTCTTGTGAAGCCAAGGTAGTGGAGGACAGATAAGGAGAAGAAATTATTTGGCTTCAGTATTATTTAAACTTTAGTAGTGGAAATGTATTTTTTAAATAAAAATTTGTTAAGCTCACCAGTCTAGGAAGTATCACCCTTCATGCTTATCTGTGTCATAGAACTTATCTTACAACATTTGAAATCCATAATTCTCCCTAGAATGGCAACCTTTGAGATCAGGGACTATCTCACTCATTCTTAAAGTAAAATAAGGTTTAAGTGAAATAATTTCATCCAAAAGTATAAATTCAATAATTTACAAATTTCAGATTTTTTTGTTCAAATGGACAAAGTGTCAAGAAAGTCAGGTTTCATCACGTTGTTCATTATTGTTTAATTTATTACTCAAAAGAAGCTGTCAACGTGCCTGCATATTTGAATATCCATAATATCTTGCTATCTCCTCAATCTCAGAACACAAAGACTAATTTTGTTGATTGACATCTAAACAACTATTCACTATTCTGACTGTTTGCTAACTGTGAAGATGCATTAATATATTTCACTTCTAAATTCAGACACTAAAAACGAGAGAAAGGACTAATTCAAGTAATTACTAAATGATGTAATTTCCTGTTGCCTCATTTTCTGCCAATAAAAATTGAAAAGTATGAATGTATATAAGGGAACTACTCCAGCATTTATCTGAACTGGATTTATTTGTATCTGAACCCTAAAGCAGTTAACACAAAGTCAAGAATAAAATCCTAAAAATTGATAAATACATAATATGCCTTTGATAGTATTTGTCATAGTAAAATTTATAACCTATTTATGGAGTTTAGGAATAATTTCAATCATTTTTATTGAGAGTAAAATTGTGTGTGATATTACTCGTATGGTGAAGAACTAAAAAGACTTTTTTTTTTTGCTTAGACAACAGAAGTTTATTTTTTCATAGTTTTGGAGGCTTGATGTCTGAGATCAATCTGTCAACATGGTCAGGTTCTGATGGGAGCCCTCTTCCTAGTTAATAGACAGCTGATTTTCTGCTTAGTGGAGGGAAAGCCACTTCTCTGGTGTCTCTTCCTATATAATAGCACCAATCTTATTATGCTGGCTCTACTTTCACGATCTCATCTAAACCTAATTACCTCCCAAAGACCCAATCTCCAAATATTATCACATAGAAGAATAGGATTTCAACAAATGAATTTGGAGGAAACACAATTCAGTCAATAGCAATGAGTATCTTGCATGCTTATGAAAACATAATTTAAAGGTATGATTCATACAAAAGAAGGGCAAAAATATTTTGTATAATTAAAATGTTCACATGATGTAATGCCTGAAAATCATTTTAAAATTATTTATTTAAAGAAATTGATATGTAATAATTGCACTTATTTATAGAGGTACAGAGTGATTTTTTGATACATGTATACAATTTCTGATGATCAGTTAGCATATTCAACACCGCAAAGATTAATAATTTTTTTGTGTGTTGGGATATTGAATATTAAAAGTATCTTTTTTGAATAGTAGTACTTGAAACACACACAAGACCATGAGTCTCTTGCTAGACCCAGGCTTTAGTGGGGTATTTATAGCTCAGCTACCCATTATGTAGATTTAGACTTTTATATCATAAAGTATTATTTAAAATAGTTTTACTAACAGATAATTGACAAAATAAAGTCTGGATATATTTTAAATGCATGATTAGGTAAGTTTTAATATAGAGTATCATGAATTTTTTTCTAATGTTTTAGCTCTTTGAAGCAAGAGGGTATGTCTATTGTTCCTATTATTCTATCTTGGCTGGAAGTAAACATTTCATCAATTTGTTTTTGCAAAGACTTTCAAGAGATGCTGTTTCCATTTATTTTTCTTCTTTGATCATGATTTATAAAAGAATTGAGTATATATCTTGTATCAATAGATTGTTCTTTGGCAACTGACTTTTACCAGTTAGGACCTGCTAAGTGTTTTTGAAAACAAAAAGAAAGAATACAATCAAGGAAAAATAATAATTACTAAAAAGTATGTGACTGTGTTTATGTCATATAAGTTATTTCCTTTTATGTTAAACAAACCCTCTTATATGAAGGCACTCTCAGTTCTTTCAAATAATGAATAATTGAGGCAATGCAGGGTTCAACGCTGAGAAAAAATTACAGTTCTCTCTTCTTCCTATGTATTAATAATTCAAACTGAGCGTAAGAAATCATTGAAATGCCCTTTCATGTATATTTTTGACATGTCAATGAAGTTGTGCACAATCACTGAAGTAATATTAGATAGAAGACAAAAAAAATTTTCCCATAAAATGTCTTTTATAAAATGCGTTTATCTAAATCTTGTTTCACAGTGAAGAACATAATAGCAGACAGTAAAGAAAATATGAAATGATCAGAATTTGTGTAAATGTGCTTTATGCATTAAACAAAAATATTGAGTTACCCAAGAACTTTAATCATTACATTATTTTCAAAGCTATGGAGCTTAATGTCCTCAATACCAAAAAAGTTAATGATAGTTTTTTTTGTGGAAGACATTCTTTGATTCCAGGAATCCCTATAAGATGCCTTATTTGCATTCTACATCCAGAAATTGTTTTCTAGTTTTGATAATGGACCTACTGTGACAATAACTATATAATGAAAAAAAATTATTAATGCAAAATATAGTATGATGAATGTTTTTGAATTTGTCCCTGAAATTTTGTACACTGTAACCAATACTTTGGCGAAAAATAAAAACATAAATAAAATACAGATTATATAAAACTGAAAGGCACCAGGTCTGGCAGCTAACATAAAATGAACAAGAACCAGTGTCTCCTCTATAAAGTTCATACTGTACTCATTCCTACAGCAGTGTAGTTTCTTGTGTACAAAATTACATTACATTGGTAAGTATGTCCAATGCATTTGGTTCCCTTAAAAAAGCATGAGAAAACATCACTCTTCCTCTGTCTCATTAGTGAACAACTCATAGTTCTTAATAATCATAGAATCTCAGAGACTAAGCCAACCAAAAAAATTCTGAAATAAATTAATGTAAAACATGAAATTGTAAAGACTGATAGAAGCATTTTCTTTCTAAGAGGTAGGGGGCTTCACATGCAATAATTAATAAACATATGCAAGCACATTATTTGATGCTTAACTTCTTGGAAAAACAAAACATTTCAATAAATAACTAAAATATGAAAAAGTTCTCAAAAATTCTCACTCAATATGCCTCACTCAATATGTAAATTTCTTGTAGATATGCACTATAATTTTATTAGTAACATTCTAGAACATATAGATGAACCTTCTGATTTTGTTTCAGTGAAATAAGCAATTTGCTAGGTTATGTGACTCAAGGCTGAACATCGTCCTATCAGAAATCATTCACTCCATAAAAGGGTTAAGAAAAGACAACAGACATAGAGTGATACTAAAAAATGCAAGCACGCACACACACATATATGAATATACATTATATCTAAAGAAAGAGAATGTGCAAAGCAACCTATTAAAGAAATCTTAGAACATGGCAACCAAATTAGAAGCAGAGCATAGGGAATCTCCACTAGCTATGCCAGAATAATGTTAGAGGGAAGGTCAACACTGGCCACCCAGCAGAGATTTCAATTATGTCAAATCATGACTTGTTCTTCTATTTTCTAAGCATATAAATGTTGTCATCATATCACAACCACTTAACTCTGAATTCAGTGCTCTGCGTCATATACAAAAAGGTTTTATCTGGTACAATGCCACATGACACACCTGTGGCAGGTGAACTGCTTTTCCCTAAATTATTTAATCAGCATGCTTCTGCTCACTTCCAAATGTCAAATCCCAGGAAATTACAAGGCAAAACAAATAAAAATTGGCATAATTTTATGGCAATGAAACAAAGTAGCATACAATCAAAATTGCAGCAGGCATTTTTGTAGAACACAACATGATATTTAAATTGATATGAAAATACAAACACCCTAAAATAGTTAAAGAATCTTTTTTTCAAAGAACGAAGTAGAAGGCCTTACTATATATCTGATTTTTAAGACATACTCTAAAAGTACAGTAATAAGACTGTAACTTTTAAAAAGTGACATATAAATCAAAGGGACATTGCTTTCTAGGCAATTCAACAAATGTATTAACTGTATACCCATTTGGAAAAATAAATGGCTGGCAACCTTTATCATACATCATACACAAAAATGCACTCAAAATGAATCACAGACCTAAATATAAAACCTAACTCTGTAATACCCGTAGAAAAAAAACATAAGAAAATTGTTTGCAATCTTCAGGTACTTAAAGTTTTTTTACATGGAAAACAAGAACAATGAACCATAAATTGTTTAAAATGAATTAGACATAAAAATGTTAAATGTATTTCTCTAAAGACACAATTGAGAAAATAAAATGGCAAATCACAAACTAAGAAAAAATATTCAAAGCAAATAAATTAGATAAAGATATAAAGAATGCCTGCAACTCAGTAATAAAACAATAAACAATTGAAATTGTTTTAAAATGAGCAAGAGATTTTAATAGTTACCTCAAAAGAGAAAGTATACAAATGACCTGTAGAAATGATGTTAAGCATTATTAGTCTTTGCGGACATAAAGTCAAGCTACACCAAGATACCACAACCCATCTAGAAGAATGGGCAAAATGAAGATAGACAAAATTAAATCAGAAACAGAAAAGATATGGGGCAATTGGAACTCTCCCACATAGCTGGTGGGAATGTAAAATGGGACAATCACTTTGGAAAAGAGTTGGGAAGTTAAACATATACGTTCCAAACAAGTCAGACAATTCACTCCTAGGTATTTACCCAACAGAAAGAAAAATATGTGACCATACAAAGCCCAGACCACAAATGTCATAACAGCCATAAAACTCTAAACAATCCATATGTCCAACATATGAATGAGTAAAGAAATTATGATGTGTCCATTCAATGACACACTATCTAGCAATGAAAAGGAATTATTAATTCATATTATAACATGAATACATCTCAAAGTCATTATGCCAAGTGAAAGAAGTTAGGTGAAAAAAACAAAAACACAAAAAACAAAAACAAGTCAAAAAAAAAAAAAAAGAGGGGAAATATACACATGTCATAAATTCATTCATTTAAGATTCTTAGGAATCAATGCCTTCGTTTGTTCAGGCTTGTATAACAAAATACCATAAATGGGTGACTTATAAACAACAGAAATGTATTTCTCACACTTCTGGAAGCTGGATGTCCAAGATCAAGGCTCCTGAGTCTGGCGAGCTCAGTTTCCTGGTTTATACATGGCACTGTCTTGCTATGTTCTTACATGATGGAAGGAACCAATAAATTTCCTTGACATTAAATCCACTCACGAGATATTCACCCTCATGGTCTAATCACCCTCTAAAAGGACCTGCTTCCTAACACCATCACCTTGGGGCTTAGGGTTTCAACATACGAATCTGGAGGGTGTGAGGGGAGAAAACAAACATCAAGATCAATATAGGGGTGCAGGAAGTATAGATTGCAAAGGAGTACAAAGATACTTTTGGAGATATGAACATATTTGTTATCTTAGCTGTGGCGATGGTTTCCCAGGTATGCATATATAAGCCAAAGTGACAAACTTTTATGCTTTACATATGTGAAGTTTAGTGAACTTCAGCTATACTTCAGTGAATGTGAAAAAAGGCCAAAAAATAAAAATAAAAAGAGATATGAAATTACATCCATTTTAAGGTAGGGATGTATGTTAAAAAATACATTTTTAGGACAAGTTGACAGAAACTGATTTATTTGAGACCATTTTACCTATAACTGACATCTAAAAACAACTCTAAAATTTACCACCTGTTGAATAGCTGTATGCCTACTCATTATTTACAGATTCAGGGAGTTATTTTTCTCATTTTAAGAAATTTTTAACTAATTTACCTAAATTGAAACCCATTTAAATTATAGCTTTTCTAGTAAATATATATATTAGATTCATAGTATTGCAGGAATAATGCAAACTTTTTATTCCTATGAATTTTGAGTTTATATATTTATTAAATAATTCTTTAAAATTGTAGTTAGATATAATAAAAACCACTGGATTGTATACTTTAATGAAAAGCAAAATCTGTCAATATGTGTTTATACAAAAGAGAAAATTCAGAAAGCATTCTAAAAAGGGAAACTCAGTAAAATTTTGAGGACTTTGAGCACTAATCATGGTTTGGTTTAACATGAAATTTATGTCTTACCATTGAAGATTTAAATAGGATGATAGCTTGCTCTAGCTATGCTTTGAGAAGATTGATCTGGCAGTCATGTGAAGTGGATTGATATTGAGAGAGAAGAAAATTCTATTAGAATGTAATCGAGCTGGGCTCAGTGGCTCAACCTGTAATCCCACGCTTTGGGAGGCTGAGGTGAGTGGATTGTCTGGGCCCACGGGTTCGAGACCCGCCTGGGCAACTTGGCGAGACCTCATCTCTACAATAAATAAAAAAATTAGCCGGGTGTGGTAGTGTGCGCCTGTAGTTCCAGCTACTTGGAAGGCTGAGGTGGAAGGATCCGGAGCCCTGCAGGTCTAGGCTACGGTGGCCAGGAGCGGCCACTGCACTCCAGTCTGGGCAACAGAGTGAGACTCCAACTCAAAAAAAAAAAAAAAAAAAAGAATGTAATCGAAATAAACTGAATGGAAAAAGTACAGGGGCTTACATTAATTAGAATAGCAGTAATAATAATTTATTTTCTTAAGTGAGTAGGGATATGACAATAGAGTTTAAAAATTCACCACTCGTTGATTGTAGGGAATATGAGAAATGATAAATAAAAAGAACTCTAACATTTTTGTTAATGCCTGGAAAAATCGAATCTCAATTTAGAGAAGTCAAGAGAGAATTTAGAAATCTTACATGTTGAAGGATGTCAGTCTTGTGTATTTTTTTTTCTTCTTTTTCTTTTTTTAATTTTAGTGATGTAGGATACAATTCAGGATTAGGTATACAAGTGGTCATTGTATATGTAAGGTTTGGGCCCCACTTCACCAGGTGTGAGATCAGGTACCCCTGTTAATGTTATGTTATGCCACCCTTCCCTGGAAGTATCCTGCTATTGCCAATCCCTTTTTATAGTATTATGGTAAATGTTCAGTGTCTACTTATGAATGAGAACATGTGGTACTCAGTTTTTTGTTTCTGTGATAGATCACTTAGTATTATACAGTCAAAATTCATCCAAGTTGCTGTATAGTCCATATGTTTGTTCTTCTTTATGGCTGCTTAATAACCCACTGTACATATGTATCACATTTTTTAGCAGTCCAGTTTTGATGGGCAGTACAGTTGGTTACATGTTTTTGCTATTGTGAATAGTCCTGAAATAAACATGCATGTGCAGGTATCTTTTTGGTAGATTGATTTGAGTTCTTATGGGTATATTCCCAGTCAGGGGATTGTTGGGTGATATGGAAGGTCAATTTTTAGTTCTTTTAGATATCACCACACTGTTTTCCATAGATGTTGAACTAGTTTGCATTCCCCCTAGCAGTGTAGAAGCATTTGCTTTTCTCTGCACCCTTGCCAGCATCTGTTGTTTTTTGGTTTATTAATGATGGCCATTCTTACTGGGGTTAGGTGATATCTCAATGCGGCTTTTCATTTGCATTTTTCGTATTAGTGAGGCTGGGCACTTTTTCATGTATCTGTTGGTTCCCATACGTATTCTTTTGAGAAATGTCTATTCATGTCTTTTGTCCACTTTTTTTTTTTTAATTGTAAGCCGAATTTATGGAGAAGACAGAAAGGCTCCCACAGTGGGAGTGACCCTGAAAAGGTTGCCCTTTTGTCCACTTTTTAATGGGGCTGTTTGTTTATTAATTTTGACTCCTTTGAGTTCCTTGTATGTCAGATATACAGTTGGCAAATATTGTTTTCCCAGTCTGTGAGCTGTCTCCCCATTCCTTGATGGTTGCTTTTGCTTTGCTGAAACTTTTCAGTTTAATGCGGTCCCACTTGTCTATATTTTCTCTAGTAGCAAGCATATCTGGAATTTTGATCAGGCATTCGTTGCCTCCTCCAATTCCCATAAGGGTGTCTCTTGCATTTTCTAAGAATCTTATAACTTGAGGTTTTGCATTTAGGACTGATGCATTTAGGACTGATTTCTGTGTATAGTGATAGGTAAGGTGTCCTGTTTCAATCTTCTGCATGTGGTCAGCCAGTTTTCCGAGCACCATTTACTGAATAGGTTTCCTCTCGCCAGTGGTTGTTGGTGGAGGCTTTGTTGAGATGAGTTGGTTGAGAAATTGAGGTTTTGCTTCCGGAATCTCTATGATGTTCCATCGTTCTATATGCCTGTTCTTGTATCAATACCAGGCTGTTTTGATTATTGTAGCCTTATAATAAAGTTTGCAGTCTGGAAGTGTGATACCTCCTGCTTTTTTTCTTTTGCTAAGAATTTTTTGGCTATTCGTGGTCGTTTACATTTCCATATGAATTTCTGTATTGTCGTTTCCATGTCTGAGAGGAATGATGTACCCTGAAATTTTGCCAAAGTTCTTAATCAATGCAAGGAAGTTTTTGACATATTCTATTGGATATTTGAGGTATAGGATCATATCATCAGCAAAAAGGGATAACTTAACTCCCCTGCTACATATTTGTATATCCCTGATTTCCTTCTCTTGTCTAATTGTTCTAGCTGGGACTTCCAACCCAAGGTGGAATAGGAGCAGTGAAAGTGGGCAGCCTTGTCTTGTTCTGGTTTTCAGGGGAAATTCTTCCAATTTCTATCCATTTAGTAGTATGCTGGCTGTGAGTTTATCATAGAAAGTGCTTACTATTTTGAGGGATGTTGCTTCTATCCCTAGGTGTTCAAGGGTTTTTATCAAGAATGGGTGCTGGGTTTTATCAAAAGCTTTTTCTGAACCTAATAATGTTATCTTGTGGTTGTTTTTCATCTGTTGATGTATTCAATTACATTTATGGTCTTGTGGATGTTGAACCGCCTTGCAGCCGGGGATGAAACCTACTTGGTCACAGTGGATGATGTTAGAGATGTGTTGTTGGATCCAATTTACTAAAATCTTATGGAGAATTTTTGCATCAATGATCATTGGCAATATTGGCTTGTAGTTTTCTTTTTTGTTGGAGCTTTACCCGGTTTGGGTATCAGTGTGATGTTAGTTTTGTAAAATGATTTGGGGAGAGTTCTGTCTTTCTCAATTGCCTGGAGTGTTTTCTTTTTAAATTTTTTTTTATATGTTCTATTTTAAGGATGTGGGATACAATTCAGGATTAGGTATACAAGAGGGCATCATATAGGTAAAGTTTGGGCCTCCGTTATGTCCCCATTTTGCCTGGTTTGACATCAGATACCCTTATTTATGTTATGTTATCCCCCACACCCTACTCCCACCCTGGCAGTATCCTGCTACTGCCAATTCCTTGGAATGATTTCATTATCAGCTTCTCCCTGTATGTTTTGTAGAATTCTACTGAAAAGTTGTCGGGTCCAGGGGTTTTTTTGTAGGTTGTTTTCTTATAACGGAGCCAAATTTCTGGATTGTTATTGGTCTATTTCATGTCTCAATGTCTTCTTGTTTCAACCTTGGGAGGTTGTATGATGTCAGAAAGTCCTCCATTTCATTTATGTTTTGGGGTTTGTTTCCATACAGGTGTGCATAGTAATCTCTGACAATCTTTTGTATTTCTTCTGGGTCAGTTGTGATTTGATCCCTTGCATTTCTGATTGTGTCTATTTGGGCCTTTTCTCTCTTTTTCTGGGTCAGTTTATCCTTTCAAAGGACTAATTTTTGTTTTCTGTTCTTTTTTTTTTTTTTTTTTTGGTGATGGTTTTGTCTTCTATGTCCTATATTTGGGCTTTTATTTTGGTGATTTGGATTCTTCTCCTAAAGTTAAGGTTTTGAGGGTTTTGCCTTTCCAGCTACCATAGGTGATGTTTTAGACTGTTAACTTGTGATCTTTCCATTTTCTTGATGTGGGTTCACAGAGGTATAAATTCCCCTCTTAGAACTGATTTCGTGGCATCCCAGAAGTTTTGGTAAGCTCTTTCTTTCACTTAATTTGTTTCCAGGATTATTTTGATTTCTGTTTGGATTTCTGTATTGATCCATGAGTCATTCAACAATGTGCTGTTTAGTGTCCATGTGTTTGTGAACTTGGAGGGAATTTTGTTGGTGTTGATAGTTATTTTTAATCCACTGAGGTCTGTGAAGGTAAATGGCAGTATTCCAATATTATGAAATTTGTTTATGCTAGGTTTATGACTGAGGATGTGATCAATCTTGGAGTATGTTCCATGTGGTGATGAGTATAATGTAAATTCTGTGGTTGTTGGGTGACATATTCTGGAGGTATCTATTAAATCCATTTGATCAAGCATCAAGTTCAGGTTCTGGATCTCTTTGTTGATTTTTTTGCCTCAATGATCTATCTAGGGTTGTTTAGTGGGTTATTTAAGTTCTCAGCTATTACAGTGGTAGAGTCAATATCTTTTTTTAGTTTAATTAGTAGTTGTTTTGTAAATGCTGTTGCTCCTGTGTTGGGTGCATATATATTTAGGATGGATATTTCTTGTTGATGGATTGAACCTTTTATCATTGTGTAGTGTCCTTCCATATCTTTTAAAATTTTTGGTTGCTTAAAGATTGTTTTGTGTTACACTAAGATCATGACTCTTGCCTTCTATTGTGATCTGTTTGCCTGGAAATTTGTTTTCCAGGTTCTAACTTCGAGTCTATGTGCATCACTTGTGGTGACATGAGTTTCTTCGATGAAGCAAATTATTTGGTTGTGCTTTTCTTTTTAAATCAAGTTTGACATTCTATGTCTTTTCAGTGGTGCACTTAGTACATTCATGTTGAGGATGATTATTGAAATATGAGTGTTTACCCTTGTCATGAGGTTCTCATAAAGTTTTTTTCTTGTTTTCTTACAACTTTTGAGTTGACTTTGTGTATGATTTCAAGTTTTTAGTCTGTTGATTCAGTATTCTTTTCTTTTGTCAAGTGTGTGATTTTTTTTCTTTCTTTCTTTCTTCTGTTCTTAATGCCTTTTTAAGTGTCTCCTGTAGAGCTGGAAGTTGCATAATCTCTTAGGGATTGGAAATCTGGGAAGCATTTTAATTCTCCAGCACTTATGAAGCTGAGATTGGCTGGCTAGGAAATTCTTTGTTGAAAGTTTTTATCTTTGAAGACTTTGAAATTTGGGCTCTAGTAGTCTCTTCTAGCTTGCAGTGTTTCTGCCAAAAGATCTGCTGCTATTCTGATTGGTCTTCCCTGGTAGGTAGTCTGACCTTTTTCTCTTGCTGCCTTTCATTTTGTTTGTTTGTTTGTTTGTTTTTTCTTTTGTACCTACTTTTTGTAAGTGAATTACTATGCATCTAGGGCTTGGTCTTCTCTTTGATGTCTTGTGGGAGTTCTCTGAATCTCTTGTGTTTAGATGGGTACGTCTCTGGTTTGATGGGGAAAGTTCTCTTGGATAACCTCCTGGAATACTTGCTCCAAGGTGTTCTGTTTCCCTTTCCTCTTCTGGGATATGAATCAGGCTTAGGTTCAGCCTCTTGATATAATAACACATTGTTCAGAGGCTATATTCTTTCTTTCTGAGTTTTCTTTCTATGTTTTTTACAGCTCAGGTTAATTCCATATTTTGGTCTTAAAGCTCTGAGATTCTTTCTTCTGCTTGATTAATTCTGCTTTCCATGCTTGTCATCTTATTTTTTATTTCCTGGATGAAGTTTATTATAGCCAAAATCTCTGTTATAAGTTCTTTCAGTATTTCATCTTTTCTTTCTCGGGTCTTATTCACTCTTTCTATAAATTCTCAAATCCCTATTATATTCTGGGTCCACTCATTGATGACTTCCATTTTGGGGGATCAGAGGTCTGATTTGTCAGGTTTGCCCCTTTGGTAACTGGGAAGTACCTGTGGTCTTCCACTGATTTTTCCTAATTTGTGACAGATCTCTTTCTTTTCTCTTTAGTTCTGTTATTCAGTGGCAGTGGGAAAGGCCTTGACTTCTGATGTTTGCTCAGTCTTCTATTCTTCCCTTATTAGGGCTCTGAATTTGTTCTAATTTAAAACAGGCCTGGGGGTGTCTTTTTGATAGCCGAATAACGTGGAGGATGGGGAGCTAGGATTCAGAAACTACTTGCTAATCACAATGTTCACTGAGTTGTGCATTTGCTCCCGGAGACCCACTCCCCATCACTACTCTATATGACAAAGCAATGAGTATGTTTGTATATCCCCTAATTCCAATATAAAGTAAAAGCAATGAGGAGAAGAGAGAAAAGTAGAATTAAATAGGAAGGACATAACATAAAATAAAATAAACCCAAACAAAAAACACATAAAAAAATACAGAAACCAAAGCAAAACAAACAAACAAACAATAAAACACATGCACACAAATAGGTAAACAAAACAAAACAAAACTCCCAAACCTAAACAAAAAACAGGAAAAGTGTACACACACACTCAACACAAAATGAAAGGAGAAAAACAAAGAAGGAGGAATGCAAATCAAACCCTCCCACATGCATTCACACACAGATTAAACTGAAAAAAGAAAAGAAGAAAGAAAGAAAAGAGAGAAAAAAGGGGGTGGGAATGCTAATCGAATACTTACATATACATTGAAGTCCACACACACACACACATACACACACACACACACACACAAACACACACACACACACACAAACACACACCAGCACCTGAGGAGGAGACAATCCTGCGCTTCCACACTGGAGGGGATTTCCCTGACCATATGAGAGTGGTAGGGGCATACTGAAGCCCCATCTACCACCACCATCCCCTCCTCCTCCCCTGGACTGGACACTGGAG
>CAUYQG010074683.1:0-10364 GCA_963574415.1 Tarsius wallacei
GCGCTACCATGCACAGCAAATTTCTTGATTTATTGTAGAGATAAGGTCTCTCCAAGTTGCCCAGGCAGTTCTCGAATCTGCGGGCTCAGGCAATCCACTCACCTCGGCCTCTCAAAGTGCTGGGATTACAAGCCGAGCCACCAAGCCCGGCCACTTTGTCCATTTTTAAATTAGATGTCATTGTTTTTGTTTCTGTTATTAAGATGTTTCTGTACCTTGTGTATTCTGAATAATAGTCCTTATCAAATGAATAGTTTGCAAATATTCTCTCCCATTATGTAGATCGACTTTTCACTCTGTTGATTGCTTATTTTGCTGTGCAGAAGTTTTTTAGTTAGATATAATCCCATTTGTTTATTTTTGCTTTTGCTGTCTGTGCTTTTGAGGTTTTATTCATAAAACATTTTCCAAGACCAATGTCTTCAGGCATTTTCTCTAGGTTTTCTTCTAGTATTTTATTGTTTCAAGTCTTACTTTTAGGCTTTTGACTCTTTTGAATTGCTTTTTGTATAAGGTGAGAGTTGGGTGTCTAGATTCATTCTTCTGCATATAGATACCCCATTTTCCCAGTAGCATTTATTGAAGATACTGACCCTTCCCCAGTGAGCATTCTTGTCATCTTTGTCAAAAATCAGTTGACTATAGATTTGTGTACTAACTTCAGGGTGCTCTATTCTGATCCATTGGTTTATGTGTCTGCTTTTATGCCAGTACCATGTTGTTTGTGTCACTGCAGCTTTGTAGTATATTTTGAAATCTGGTAGTGTGACACCTCAGTTTTGTTCTCTTTGCTCAGGATTATCTTGGCCATTTGGGGAATTTTTGTGTTTCCATATAAATTTTTGGATATTTTTTTCCTATTTCTATGAAGAATGCCATTGGTATTTTGATAGGATTGCACTTAATTCACGGATTGCTTTGGGTAGGATTGTCATTTTAACAATATTGATTTTTCAAATCCATGAGCACTGGAAGTTTTTCCATTTGTTTGTATCTTCAATTTTTTTTCATCAGTGTTTTGTAGTTTTCCTTGTAGAGGTCTTTCACTTCTTTGGTTAAATTTGCTAGTCAGTAATTATTTTGTAGCTATTGTAAATGGGATTGCTTTCCTGATTTCTTTTTCTGCTTATTTATTGTTTATGTATTGAAACACAACTGATTTTTGTATATTGATTTTGTATCATGCAACTTTGTTTATTAGTTCTAAGAATTTTTATTGGTAAAGTATTTCGATTTTTCTATAAATAAAATCACAGTATCAGCAAACAGGCAATTTGACCTCCTCCTTTCTGATTTGCATGCCATTTATTTCTTCTTTTTGCCTAATTGCTCAGACTAGAAATAAGTGTGGTGAAAGTGGGTATGTCTGTCTTGTCCCAAATCTTAGAGAAAAAAACTTACAGCTTTTCCCTGTTCAGTAAGATGATAACTGTGGGTTTGTAATATTTGGCCTTTATTGTGTTAAGTTGTTTTCTTTCCATACTTAATTTGATAAGAGATTTTATAATGAAGAAATGTTGAATTTTATTTTAAAAGTTTTTTCCATATCTATTGAGATGATTATATGGCTTTTGTCTTTTATTCTGTGGATTTGATGTACCACATTTATTGATTTGTATATATTAAACCATCCTTGCTTCCCTGGTATAAATCCAATTGGTCAGAGTATATTATCTTTTTGATGTGTTATTGGATTCAGTTTGCTAGTATGCGGTTGAAAAGTTCTGAATCCATGTTCAACAGAGATATCAGCCTGTTGTTTCCTTTTTCTGTTTTCTTTTTCCTTGTCTGATTTTGGTATCAGGGTTATGCTGACCTTGTAGAATGAGTTGGGAAGAACTCATTCTGCTTCAAATTTTTGGAATAGTTTGAGAAAAATTGGTATTAATTCTTATTTAAATATTTGACAGAATTTGTCAGTGTAGTCATCCATTTCTGAATGTTTCTATGTTGAGAGACTCTTTATTACAGATTCAATTTTGTTACTTGTTATTGGTCTGTTCAGGTTTTGTATTTATTCATGGGTCAATCTTGGCAGATTGTGTGTATCCAGGAATTTATCAGTTTCTTCTAGGTTTTTAAATTTATTGGCTTATAGTTATTTATAGTAGTCTCTAATGATCCTTGTTATTTCTGTAGTATTCATTGTGAAGTCTCTTTTTTTGTTTCTTCTACATTTTTGCTTAATCTAGCAAATGATTTGCTAGTTTTGTTTATCTTTTCAAAAAACTAACTTTTGTTGATCTTTTGTACTATTTTTAGTCTCAATTTCATTTATTTCTGCTCTGATATGTAGTATTTGTTTTCTTCCTACTAATTTTGGGCTTGGTTTGTTCTCATTTTTCTAGCACGTTTATGTGAATCATTAGGTTGTTTATTTTATGGTTTTTGAATATAGGCATTTATTGCTATAAACTCACTTATTTTTTATTTTATTTTTTATTATAAAGATGTGGGGTACAATTCAGGGTTAGGTATACAAATGTTTATTATGCAGGTACCCTTGTTGATGAGGTGTGCTGCTCCCTCCCCTAGAAATTTCCCTGAACTGCCAATCCCACCCCCCCTTCCCTGACAGTTTCTCACTACTGCAAATTCCTTTCTTAAAGTATTATAATTATTCAAGTTCTGCTTATGAGTGAGAATATATGGAACTCTGTCCTTTGTTTCTGTGATAGATCACTGAGTATGATTGACTCCAGATCCATACAAGTTGCGGCAAAGTCCATATGTCTATCTTTCTTTATGGCTGCATAATATTCCATTGTTTATATGTACCACATTTTATTTATCCAGTTCAGCTTCGATGGGCAACATGGTTGATTCCATGTACAAACTCACTTCTTAATACTGCTTTTGCTGTGTCCCATAGGTTTTGGTATGCAGTGTTTCTGTTTTCATTTGTTTCAATACTTTTTTTAATTTCAGTCTTAGTTTCTCCCTTTACTCATTAGTTATTCAGAAGTATGTTGTTTAATTTTTATTTGTATA
The DNA here is from genome assembly GCA_963574415.1 of Tarsius wallacei. Classification (NCBI taxonomy): domain Eukaryota; kingdom Metazoa; phylum Chordata; class Mammalia; order Primates; family Tarsiidae; genus Tarsius; species Tarsius wallacei. The sequence goes on from CAUYQG010074683.1 coordinate 2,992, forward strand.
GTTTCAAATATTCTTATTATTGATTATTATTGCTATCTAGTTTTATTTCACTGTAGTCAGATAAGATATTTAATATGATTTTAGTTTTTAAAAATTATTTTAGACTTGTTTTGTGTCCCAATATATGATCAGTCCTGGAGAATGTTCCATGTTTCAGCGAGAACAGAGTGTATTCTGCAGATGTTGAGTGAAATGTTCCATAAATATCTGTTAGATCCATTTGGTCCACAGTAGAGTTTAAATCTGATATTTCCATGTACCACATTCTTAATACAGTTCCCTATTGATAGACATTTAGATTATTTTTAATATTTTCCTATTGTGATCAATATTTCTATGGATATCCTAATTTACACATCATATTGCATATGCAAAAGTATACTATGCATATAGTATGCATACTTTATATATGTATACACACTTTCACATGTGCATCATGATATGTGAATGAGTGTGTGTGTGTGTTTACATATATATATATACTCGTATACATAAAATAAATGTCTAAAGGTTTAAAGCTAAGTCGAAAAGTTGTGGTCACCTTTAATTTTGAGAACTATTTTAAGTTCAAAACTGTAAGGGATCAGATATTTCCACTTAACTTATAAATTAGTCTACCACAGTTACATATGTACAGGTTTATACTGTATATGTCTGTGCGTTTACGCACATGCATGTATATGTACTAACAGAAACACTAGACCTCTGGATCAGAAAACAAATCATTATTCACAGCAAAAATAGCAGCAAGATTGGTATCTTGCATGAGTTTCTCATGCCCCAATTCCTCACAGGGCAATGTGTTGAGGACGCGGTATTGGTCTGCATTTGCAAGTAGAGTGCACCACAGGAAAGGATATCTGAAATTATGAGACTCACAATTTATATAGGGTTGCTGATGTATCTCCTCCAATCTTCCCCTCTGCACAGAGAGAATGAGAGAAAGAAATAAACCTCACAACCCTGGAAAGTAAGTAAATGTTTCCCCATGGAAGGTAAGTGTCTACAACTCTCTCTGGAACAATTCACAAACTCTAGTTTCCAAGACTTTTGTTATTCAAATATGCCCCTTGCTCAGAAATCTCAAACCATGCAGAAATCTGAGAATAATCATGGAGAATTGTCTTCCAAAAAGATATTATCAAACTAGTCTGTAATTTTGCATCTTCACCAAGTTGAAGACTGTCTCTTCGAAAATTTACTATGATGAGGTTATCAGGTTTATTTTAATGTGTCATTCTGATAAGTTGAAATTTTATCTCATTTTTGTTCTAACATATTTTTATTAATTAGAAGTGATACTGATGCTCTTATTAAACTGCTAGCTTGTGTCCTTTGCTTATTTTTCTAGTGTGCTAGTTGTCATTTAGTATTGATTTATGGAATTCTTAAAATATTTTTTTCTAAGATCCCCTGAAAATTTATCTTGAGAAAAAGATTGACGTATCCATGATGTATTTAAGAAGGCGATCCCAGAAAACAAAGGTGAGGGACAGGAAGAAGGGAGAATCAATATAAAGACAGGTTTTCATGTTACTGTCAACTGTGAGAAACTAACAATCTTTCTGAGAAGCCTTACGAGATGTGTCTCAGGAAGGAAGATGGAAGCATACACATCTAAGCTCAGTATCAATTGGTCAAGAGCTACTTTGCTGAATGTGAACTCTTCCATAATTCCTGACAGTTGTTCATGCCTGAGTGCTGGGTGGTTCCTATAGACCCCAAACCTCAGAACACAAAGAGAGGCACACCTAGCAGGTGTCTGGGATGAGCCTGTGTCAGGATACATCTGTTCTAAACTAGTTAAAGCCAGTCCAGAACTGGTCATCACAGCCATGGTCAGACTACAAAATGAGGATGAAAGGATGTAAAATGATGCACAAGAAGTGTCCAATCATACCTAACTGGTACACTTATACCCTTCTGTTCTCCCAAATCCAGTTTATCACTAAATCCCCTATAAAGTAGACTTTCTTTTCAGCTTCTTTATCCATGAAGTGTCTGTTCTTTACCTTTGTCTTCCATTGATCCAGGACCCAAATTAGGATAGGATAGGAAAAATCCTCCGATAACTTCTCTGGAATTCCACGACTGAAGGTCTGCCAAGTACATGTGTGTTACTATAACACAATACCATAAAATGGGTAGCTAATAAACAACAGAAATTAATTTTTCACAGTTCTGGAGACTAGGGAGTCCAAGATAAGTCATTAGCAGATTTAGTGTTGGTGAGGGTCATTTCTCATAAAGTGCCTTAATATTGCACCCTCATATAGTGGAAAGGGCCGACGAGCTCTCTTGGGCCTCTTTTGCAAGAGCAAGAATTCCTTTGATGAGGGTGCCATCTTGGTGTCCTAGCCACCTCTTAAATCACGCTGGGGGCTAGGATTTTACCATATGAATTTGGAGCAGACACAAACATTCAGGTTATACTAAGTTCTAATTCCACATTACAGATGAATCAGGATGTCTAGTTCATGTCACTGAATTTCTGGCAAAGACTCCAATGGCCTCCATGAAGCATTTCCAGGAGGACATTGTTTTATTCAAAATTTGTCTGTGTCTTCTGTATCTGGACAATAGACTGTACTTAGTAAAGTCTCTTTGAACAAATAGCAAATATTAGAGAACCTAAAATGATAATAAAGCCTCATAAATGAATTTAGGGAAAGAGCCATATGCTGTTTTTATTGTTTTTGTATAAGTTGGTTACAACTTCAAGATTCCAGGGGTTGGACTACAAATATGTAATTGTAATTGACAAAAAAACCTATGTGTATCCTTTGGAACTAAACTCTACTCGAGTCCATTTCCTACAATAAGTCAATCAATAGTTGGGGTGGCCAAGAACCTCACTACCAGAGTAAAGATCATCTAGTCCCTAATTAAATTGAGAACTCATTTGGAGAAGCAGAACACAGTCAGACCTGGAGCTGGCCAATTAACCTTTCATATGGACCCTGGGAAATCTTTAAACATTAAATCTAAGGATTTGCCTCAGGTGAGACAGCTTATCTGTCCTAAATTAAAGTAGTATGCTCCTTACAGTAACATGGGATTTTCTCTGTGAACTTACAGCAACATAATATTCTTCTTATAGAGCCAAATTTAACAAAGTTTTTGAAAATTAGTTAAGACCACCCTAGTTCTATCTAATTAGGTAACTTCCCATTTTTTCAAAAGTCAAAAAAGATGCGGTTGACTTTGACGGATTCGTCTAAGCTCTTCCTTCTTATCTGAGCACTTGAAATACAGTTCATGGGTCTGAATGAGCATCCTGAACTTCACTGTAAATAAAATGTCTACCCACAGCTCAAGCAAAGGTCTTCTGAGGCCCACCCAGAGCTCTCACCCCATGTTCGGGGAACAAACTCAACTAAGGCCACAAGCAGGACCAGACACAGAAGAGAATACCCCATCTTTTTCATCTGATCTTGGATATGCAACTTAATATTTCTACATCTCACTTCTCAGGTTTTAACTAATACCACCTAACACATATCCTTACTAAATGGGAGGATTAATCAGTCCCACAGTTACACCAGAGGACTGGTGTTCCAGAGAAAAGCTGGGCTTCCATCCCAGATTAACAACCGCCATTATCTTCAAAGCCACCCACCCTGACACACACACTTAGAGCCTTCCACCTTCCCTTCTCTCTCAAGCTGCTTTGAAAAAGTACAAACGAACAAACAAACAAAAAACAGAAGACAAATGGAAGGAAACAAATGAGCACTGGGTACTCTTTATTGCTGATGTCATCACCACCCTGGTATCAATTTTTACGTCTTCATTTCAAGCCCCTTTTAGTCCCAGTTTGCTGTTACCCCATCCTGGGTGCAACCCCATGTGTGGCCCTGCCTGACAACCTTATCTTCCTCTGGAGTCGTAAACAAGGATTTCTACACTTCATTCATGTACTGAAAGTGGCAATTTGTTGTTCCTGACACTAAAAGAATCCCTAAATATTATACAACATCTCTGTAGTCATACCATAAATGAGAAACAAAATGCAAATATTTTCCTATCATGTCATAAAAGAACAAAGCCTCATATTTAAAGAAAAAAATCAGAACCTTTGCATTTTCTCTGAAATGTCAAGAAGGGCAATTAAGAAAACTGAGCCATCACTTATAAAAAAAGTTTGTTTCACCCACATCTCAACTCTCAACTTTCCCTGTATAGGCAAATCTTTTTAAAAATAATTTCATTGTCATTTTCTTCACCTGAAGATGACATAATGGTACATTTGTCTGTGTAGCTTTTAATTCATAAAATGAGTTTTGCATTCTACAAATAAAAACAGAAAGAACAAGCAGCCATAGAGCCCACTACGTTACTCCTTCCAGGAAAAAAAATCTCCCCTCTGAAGCCCTTTGGCTAACGTTCACAGAGTCATCCAGAATGGCACCTGATTCTGCAGGTGTTGATTCCTTCCACTTCCCCTGAAACTTTAGTTTGCCCATACACTGTATTGTGTTTTGACAAAGAACCATTAAGAATAAACACTTTTAAAAAAAATAACGTTCTATAATAAAATGTATTCGCTCACTTCTGCTTTTTTGGACACTGTCCACATATCCAATATGAAATGATACCCTGCAAAATCCCCATGTGGACTGGCATTCTACATGGCTCATCATGTGAGGATAAATTAAATAACCCCACCAAGAATCACAGAGACTAAATAAATACAGAACAAAAATATGAAAAGAGCAGGATGATGCGTTCTTCCCAAACTTTGGGAAAAGTGCTTTTTTTCCACCTCCCCTCCCAGACACCTTCACAAGGGGAAAACAGCTGAATTTTTCTTAGGATGTTACCTCTTCTAAAATCCCCACCATTCCACTACAAATTTTTTCAATACAAATAGTAGAAAACAGAATTTCTCTGTCAGTCTACCATTGTTTATCTTTTTTATTTTATTTTTTTATTTTTAGAATCATAGAGTGCATGTGATGATCTGTTACAAAGGTATATTGCATGAAGTCATGGTTTGGGCTTCTGATGTCATCCCCCCCCCCACCAAAGTGGTGAGAATGGTACCCAATGGGTTGTTTAATATCCCTTATTATCCCTTTCTCCTCCATCCTTTGCAGTGCCCAGTTTCTGTTGTTTCCACCCTTGTGCCCATGTGTGCCCAATGTTTAATATTCACTTATGAGTGAGGACACGCAGTATTCAGATTTTTATTTCTGTGATAATTCACTTAGAATGATGGTCTCCAGTTACATCTATGTTGCTGCAAAGGACTTTATTTTGTTCTTCGCTTTTGCTGCATAGTATCCCATGGTGTATAATTTCTTTTGATGGACATCTGTGTTGGTTCCATGCTTTTGCTGTTGTGAATAGTGCTGTAATAAACATGCGTGCAGGTGTCTTTTGGTAGAACAATTTATGTTCCTTTGGGTATATTCTCAAAAATGGAATTACTGGGTCAAATGGCAACACTATTTTTAGTTCTTTGAGAAATCTCCAATTTTAGTTGACAAGTGGGACCTCATCAAGCTAAAAAACTTCTGCACAGCAAAAGAAACTATCAAAACATGAATTCATTGACTGATGTCCAGGAGGGTGTCTCCTAATTTTTTGTCTAAGATTTTTTTTTTTGAGTTGGAATCTCACTCTGTCGCCCAGACTGGAGTGCAGTGGCATGCTCCCAGCCATTGCAGCCTCGACCTGCTGGGCTCCAGCGATCCTTCCACCTCAGCCTTCCAAGTAGCTGGAACTACAGGCGCATACTACCACGCCCGACTAATTTTTTTATTTATTGTAGAGATGAGGTCTCTCCAAGTTGCCCAGGCGGGTCTCGAACCCGCGGGCTCAGGCAATTCACTCACCTCGGCCTCCCAAAGCTTGGGATTACAGGCTGAGCCACCGAGCCTGACAGATTTTTTAACTGTAAGGTTGAGGCATCCAGCAGCACACTACATGAATCATTCATCACACCAGTGTGAGCTTCATTCCAAGGATGCAAGGCTGGTTTAACTACACAAATCAACAAATGTAGCCCACCACATAAACAGATGTAATATCAAGAACCAGATGGTTATTTTAATAGATGCAGAAAAAGTATTTAATAAAATCCAATGTCCCTTTTTTATAAAAACCCTCAAATACATAGGCCTTGAAGGAGCATTCCTCAAAATACTAAGAGCTATCTATGACAAACTCACAGCCAACATCACACTTAATGAGTAGAAACTGGAAGCATTTCCTCTAAGAACTAAAACAACACACTCTCACCACTCCTTTTTAGCATAATACTAGAAGTGCTACTCAGAGCAATCAGGTCAAGAGAAAGAAATTAGAGGTATTCAAATAAAAAAAAAGAGGCTATAGCTTTACTGTAGAGTTCAAAGTATGGATGTGTGATACCTCCCACTTTGTTTCTTTTGTTAAGGAATTTTTTGGCTATTCATGGTCTTTTATGCTTCCATATGAATTTATATTGCTACTTCCAGGTTTGAGAAGAATGGTGTTGTTAATTTAATGGGTAATGTTTTAAATTTAGTAGGATGGACATCTTAACAATGATAGTTCTTCTAATCCATGAGCATGGCATATTTTTCCATGTTTGTGTCATCTTTGATTTCTTTGGGCAGTGTTTTGTAGTTTTCACTGTAAAGGTCTTTCATTTCTCTGCTTAGGAGGATGGCGAGGTCTTTCTTGCTGTTGTGAATAGTGCTGTTTCTTTCTTTCTTTCTTTCTTTCTTTCTTTCTTTCTTTTCTTTTGACTATCATGAATGGGATTGTGATTTTATGTGATTCTCTGTTTCTGTTTGTTGTTAGTATGTAAGAATGTAACTATCTTTGCACATCTATTTTGTATTCTGAAACTTTGCCAATGTCCTTCATCAGTGTAAGAGGTTTTTGACAGAATCTCTTGGATTTTCAAAGTATAGAATCATAACATCAGCAAAGAGGGATAACTTGACCACCTCTTTTCCTATTTAGATAACCCTGATCTCCTTCTCTTTTCTAATTGCTCTAGCTAGGACTTCCAACACTATATTGAACAGGAAGGGTGAGAGTGGGCAGCCTTCTCTTGTTCCAGTTTTCAAGGTATATGCTTCCCACTTCTGTCTATTTTGCAACATTTTGGCTGTTAGTTTATCATAGGTGGCTCATACTATTTTGAGGTATGTTCCCACTATGCCTAGGTGTTCAAAGATTTCTATCAAGAAGGGATGCCGGATTTTATCAAAAACTTTTTCTGCATCTAATGATATATCATGTGATTCTTGTTTTTACATCTATTGATGTATTTAATTACATATATGGTCTTGCAGGGTTTTTTTAGATGTAAGAAGACACAATTGTTAGTAAATAAATTTAGGGTTGGGAGGTTCCTTCTCATATTTGTACATGTA
>CAUYQG010074685.1:0-27024 GCA_963574415.1 Tarsius wallacei
TAAAGAATAATGGCTCGTGTGCCACAATTTGCAGAAGAAACATTCTGAGTTGTGGCAAACAGATGACTGGTTCTTCCACCAAGATGAAAAAAGTCCTCAAAGGGAAACGTTTTGCCCATGTGGAAGAGGTGAAACAAAAAATAGTAGAGGCACGAAAAGGCATCAAAATTGATGAGTTCCAAAACTGATGAGCAGAGGAAAAAGCATCTGGATAGGTGGATTGCATCAAATGGAGAGTACGTTGAAGGTGACTAAAGTTTAAACACGTAAGAATAAAGAAAATTTTTAATAAAGAAAATTTAATAATAAATGGTTTTAGGGGGGGATCGCCCCTCATATTTGTGCTGTTATAAAAAAATGCCACAGGCTGGGTAACTTTTAAATAAGAGAAATTAATTTTCTTGCAGTTGGGGACTGGGAAGTCCAAGATCAAGGTGCTGGCAGGTTAGGTGTCTGATGCAGGTTTGTCTGACTAGGTGTCCTCACAAGGCAGATGTGCCCGAAGAACAAAGGAGCCTAAGCTCGTTCCTCCCAGCCCTTTTATAAGGCACTAATCCAGTCATGATTGTGGTGTCCTCAAAACTTAATCACTTTCCCAAAGGCTTCACTTTTGTTTTTGTCGGGATCTTACTCTGTTGTCCAAGCTGGAGTCCAGTGGTATAATCACAGGTCACCGTAGCCGCCAACTCCTGGGCTCAAGCGATTCTTCTGTGTCAGTCCCCCAAGAAGCTGGGACTATAGTGTGTGCCACCATGCCTGGCTAATTTTTTCTTTGTTGTTAATTGTTTTTGCAGAGACAAGGTCTCGCTATCTTGCCCAGGTGAGCCTCAAACTCCTGGGCTCAAGTAATCTCCCACTTCAGCCTCTCAAAGCACTGGGATTATAGATTTGAGCCACCACACCTGGCTAAAACCACATCTTAAAACCACCACAGTGGGGATTAAGATTCAACACATGAATACTGGGGAACACGTTCAACCATAACAAGTGACAAGGACAGACACAAGGAGAAAAGTTGGGAGACATTGCAGCTAATCCAGTTGAAAGGTACTGGTGGCTTGAGGCAGAGCAATAGCTAGGAATGGAGAGAAATGGTTAAGTATTTTGCAAATAGAACCATCAGGTTTGCCAACAGGTTTGATGTGGAATATGAGAGAAAGCTACCAATAAGTCTCCAGGGCTTTTAGTTTATGTAATAAATAATAGGGGATCGGGGGGCAACCCCTTCGGGTCCCCTCCCACTGTGGGAGCTTTTCTGTCCTCTCAAGATATCCTGCTTTAAAAAATAAAATAAAATGATGGGAGGTCAGAGTTTTTATCAACTTAGATGAAGACAGTGTGTGGGATTAAGTGAGAGGGTGGTTTTAATCAGGGACTGTATTCAGTTTCAGGCATGTTAAGTTTGAGATTTCCATCAGACATCAAAGTGATAAGAACAGATGGAAAGTCGAGGAGAACGAAGGATATTTCAATCTTGGGATTGTATGTGCTGGAAATTTAAGTTTGTAGGTGCTGGTGTATAAATGATGACTCAGGTCAGCTGTCCCAGGAAGCAGATACTGAGCTGAAGACTTACACCTGGAAGTTTACTGGCAAGGATTTTGAAAACTCAATAATTGTGAATGAAAAAGTAAGTAAGAAAAAGCAGAGGGAAAAGTTGGGCTGCAGTAAGATCACAAATAAATGCTTCTGGGCTGATTTTAAGGAGTGCTCAAGAATTGGAAAAACCCTGTAGAATCGTGTAATTTATACCCCCTACATCAGCTAGTCACTTGATGCCCAAGAGTGTGACCTAGAGTGAATCAGTTGTCTTCAACTGAGGACAATCTCTTGGTGGAAATTAAGAATAAGCTTCAAGATATCAGCCATCAACATTCACAGCGGTGGGGGAACTGAATGCTTCAGTCCTGAAGAAAAGGGCACTGGGTGGTGTACCCAGTGTCCACTGCAGGTGGGATTTAAATCCACAAGAAGGATGAAATCACTAAATCGATGCGTGTACTTAGAGAAGATGTCCAAGGACTGAGCCCTGAGCCCTACCTAGGGCATTATGAAGTTAAGAGGTTGGGATGATAAGGTGGAAAGACCAAAGGACCCAGAGAAGGAGTGATGGTAAGTAGGGTATGGAGTCCTACAAGTCAGGGGAAGAAACGTGCTTTACAGAGACAGCGATCACCTATGTCAAAGACTGAGAGAAGGCAGGTTCATGAAAATTGAGACCCAACCTTTTGACTTAGCAAGACTTAGAAGAAGTCTATGACCTTGACAAAGAGTTGTTATCAGTGGAGCAGGGGGGAATGACAGCCAGACTGAACCAGGTTCAAAAAAGAATGGGAGAAGAAGATTTGGAGACACTGAGTGTATACCGTTCTTTTAAGGAATTTTGTCATAAAGAGGATAAGAAAAGTCAGTGTCAATAATCACATTAAATATAAATGGTCAGTATATTGACATTGAAAAGTCAGTATCAGTAATCATATTAAATACAAATATAAGGCAAAATTGTCAGGTTGGATAAAAATATAAGACCCAGCTCTATGGTGCCTGTAAGAAATGTGCTTTAAATGTAAAGGCATAAATAAAAGGACTGAAAAAGATATACCATGCAACACTAACCAAAACAAGACTGTATATATTAATTATATTAATAGTAAACAAAGAAGATTTCAGAGCAGAGAATGTTATCAGCAAGAAAGAAAATTGTTTCATAATGATGGAAAGGTCAGTTCATCAGGACACCTTACAATTTTGAATATTTATGTACCTAAAAATAGAGTCTCAAAATGTATGAGGCAAAAATTGATAAAACTTCAAGGAAAAATAAATAAATCCACAGTTATATTCAAAGATTTCAATATTTCCCTCCCAAGAATTGATAGAACAATTAGAAAGAAAACCAGTAAGGATATGGAAGACTTGAACAACACTGTCAGTCAACTTGACCTTATTGACATTTGCAGAACACTCCACTGAACAGCAGAACGCACATTTTTTTCAAGTGCAAAAGGAACGTTTACAAAGATAGATCATATCCCAGGCCATAAAACCAGTCTCAGTAAATTTTTAAAGATTCAAGTCATATAATATATGTCATCTGACCATACTGAATTACCTTAGAGATAAGTAATATAAAGATATCTGGGCTGGGTGCGGTGGCTCATGCCTTTAATAACAGCACTTTGGGAGGCCGAGGCGAGAGGATTGCCTGAGCCCAGGGCTTTGAGATCAGCCTGGGCAGCTTGGCAAGACCTCGTCTCTACAATAAATCAAAAAAATTAGCTGGGCATGGTGGTGCACGCCTGTGGTTCTAGCTACTTGAAAGGCTCACCTGAGCCCAGCGGATTGAGACTGCAGTGGCCGCGAGACTCAGACTCAAAAAAAAGATATCTGAAAGTTAGTAATTATTTGGAAACTAAATAAGACATTTCCAAATAACTCATAAGTCAAAGAAGTCAGAAGGGCATTTTTTGAATGGAATAAAAATAAAAACAAATACATTAAAATGTGTGAGATGCAGCTGGAGCAATATTTAGAGGGAATTTATTCCAAGAGGATCACTGTGTTAGATGGATCTCCGATCAGTGACCTGCACTTCCACTTTAAAAACCAGACAGAGAAATCGAGAGTAAAGAAAGAAAGAAAATAAATGCCAGAATGGAAATCAATGAAATACAAGCAGAAAGGATTAGAGAAAATTGATGAAACCAAAAGTTTGTTTGTTGGGAATATTGATAAAATATAGAAAGCTCTAACCAAACTGATCAGGAAAAAAAATAGGGTACAGATTGCAAATATCAGGAAAGTGACATCACATAAGATTCTACAGATATTATAGTAAGAATAGGGGAATATTATGAACCACTGCATGCCAATAAATTTGAACTTTAGCAAAATGGAAAATTCCTTGAAAACACGAACAACAAAAGGAAACAGAAAATATCAATAATCAGATCTATATTAAAAATAAGAGTTTAGCTAAATTCCTTTTCTATAAGAAACTTCAGGTCCAGTTGACTTTCCTGATGAAGTCTACCAAACTTTTAAGAAGTGATATCAATTCTATGAATCTCTTGCAGAAAACTGAACAGGAGAGAATGCTTTCCAATTTATTTTATAAAGCCAGCATTATCTATGAGGTCAAAGACATTCAAGAAAGGAAACTCATGTGAACCCAAGTGCCAGAATGTTTTAAAATTTTTAGCAAATCATACTCAACAATATGTTTAAAAAATGTATTTTTACAGACTGATAATGGGGTGGAATTTATTCCATTAATGCAGGGCTGATTTAGCACTCAGAAATCAATCAATATAAATGACAGTATTTTAAAAGCTTTAAAAATTAAAGCACCTAATCACTTCAGTAGATGCAATAGAAACGTTTTTCAAAATCCAACAGCCACAGTTGACAAAAACTCTCAGCAAATTAGGAATAGATGGGAACTTCCACAGGCTAATAAAGGGCATCTATAAAAAACCTGCAGCATCATTCTCTTGTGTTTTTTTACATTTTGGATTCAGGGGGTGCATATGCGTGTTCGGTACATGGATGTATTGAGTAGTGGTGGGGACTGGGTCTTAGGTATTTTCCAGATACTGAGCCTTGTGCCCCCTAAGTAGTTTCCGAACCATAACCCGCCTTCTCACCTCCCCACTTATCGGTGTCCCCAGGGTCTATTATTTCCATCTTTGTGACTGTTTAGTGCCCATCTATGAGTGAGAACATGTGCTGTTTTATTTTCTGTTTCTAAGTCAGTTCACTTAGGATGTTCTCCAGCTCCATCCATGTTGCTGCAGAGGACGCGATGAGCTATCAACTCACACCAGTCAGAATGGCCATTGTTAGAAAGTCAAAGAACAACAGATGTTGGTGCGATTGCAGAGAAAAGGGAGCACTCATCCACTGTTGATGGGATTGTAAGCTAGTTCAACCTCTATGGAAAACAATATGGAGATTTCTCCAATAACTAAATGTTGAATTATCGTTTGACCCAGCAAGTCCACTACTGGGGATCTCCCCAAAGGAAAATAAATCAGTATATAAAAAAAGATACCTGAACTTGTCTGTTCATTGCAGCACTATTCACATAAGCAAAATCATGGAACCAATCTTAGCGCCCACCAACAATTGACTGGATGGTATATATACGTACACCGTGGAATACTACGCGCCATAGAAAAGAATGAAATCATGTCCTTTGCAGCAACATGGATGGAGCCAGAGATCATCATTCTTAATGGAGAAAAGACATGAGAGACCGGATGCTTTCTCTAAAGATCAAGAACCTGTCCGGATTTCCTTTCCACCTTTCGCTAAACATTGAACTGGAGGTGCTTACCAGTGGAATAAAGCTAAAAAGAGAACAGAAGAGCACCCAAATTGGAAAGAAAGAAGGAATATTGTCTTTATTCTCAGATCTATGTATGTCCATATAGAAAATCAGGGGGACTCCTCCAAATAAACTTCTTGAACTAATAAATGAATTTAGAAAATTTCAGAATACAAGATAACTATACACAAAAATTAGTTGCATTTTTATATATTAGCAATAAGCACACATATGGGAAATTTATTTTTTCTACCAAGATACAAAGGCAATTCAATGGAGAAAATAGTTTTTCAACCAATAAGACTAAAACAACTGGATATTCAAATGCAATAAAGTGAACCTTGATTCATATCTCACGCCATATACACACACAATGGGTCAAGACCTAAATATAAAATCTAGAACTATAAAAATGTATGAGCAAACATGGGAGACAATCTTTGTGACCTCTGCTTCAGCAAGAGTTTCTTGGCTACAACATCAAAAGCATGGTCATAAAAGAACAAATTGAACATAATAAACATTTTAAATTCTGTTCATTAAAAGATGTCTAGGCCAGGTGCGTTGGCTCATGAATATAAGCCCAGCACTTTGGGAGGCCAAGGTGGAAGGACTGCTTGAGCCCAGGAGTTCGAGACCAACCTAGGCAACATAACAAGTCCCTGACTCTACAAAAAAAAATCAAAAAATTATCCAGGTGTGGTGTCACACATCTGTATTCTCTGCTACTGAGGAGGCTGAGACAGAAGGATCGTCTGAGCCCAGGAGGTCAAGGATACGGTGAGCCGTGATCTTGCCACTGCACTCCAGCCTGGGCAACAGATACCCCCAACTCAAAAAATAAAAATAAAAGACACATACACACACAACACAATAAGATGCCCCTGCACAACCTATTAGAATGGCTAAAATTAGACAACCCATGCATCATATGGGTGAGAACAGAGATGAACCGGAATCCCCATGAATGCTGTTGCCGGTTGTCAGTTGAAAAGGTAAATACTTAACACATGACTCAGACCTGCCACTCCTCGGAGTTTTCCCAGAGGAAAAGGAAGTATATGCCCAAACACAGACTTGTATGAATGTTTATAGCAGCCTTGTTTGCAATCATCAAACACTGGAGAAATCACAAACGTTATCCAGAGGCAAACAGACATGCAAACCTTTGGTGTACTCAGACAGTGAACTGTCACTCAACAAAAATGGAGGCACTATTAGTATATGCCAATCCATGGGTGACTCAAAATAATTATACTGAGTGAAAGAAGCCAAAGAGTACATATATTTTATTTCATTTATATTCTCTAAACTCTAGAGAATGCAAACTAACTCCTAAGAACGGGAAGCAGACGTGGTGTCCTGTGGGTTGGGGAGAAGTGTGCTTGCAGGGGTGTGAGGGAGGGCTACATGTGGGCATGAGGGACCTGTGGGGGGAGGTGATATGTATGTTCGTGATCTTGACTGTGGCCGTGGTGTCATGGGTGTATCCATGCCTGAGCTCATCGGAGTGTATGTGTTAAATATGTGGAATTTATTATACGTTACTTGTACCTAATAAATATGTCTGCAGTGATTTAAGGCCACAAAATAAAACTGTAGTGTTAGTACTCAAAAGTGCTAAGATACTTTGCCCTAATACATATATATATGTATATACATATATATATATATATTTTTTTTTTTTTTTTTTTTTTTTTTGAGTTGGGGGTCTCTGTCACCCAGGGTGGAGAGTAGCAGCATAACCATGGTTCGTTGGAGCCTTGACCTCTTGTTCTCAGGCCATCCTTCCACCTCAGTCTCCCAAGTAGCTAAGACCACAGGTATATGCCACTATACCTGGCTAGTTCTTTTTTTATTTTTTGTAGGAACAAGGTCTTGCTGTGTTGCCCAGGCTGGTCTCGAACTCCAGGCTCAAGCAGTCCTCTTCCCTCGACTTCCCAAAGTGCTGGGATTCTGGGTATGACCTGCTGTGCAAGCCTGCCAAGTTCTGGGAAATACTATAGGATGTGCAGTGCCCTCTCTGTGAGTTTCATATTAACATCTTAGAGGCAGAAATGAGATGTGATAGACACGTAGATTCCAGATCTCTGAAATTATATCAGGACATTTTCATCATTTTGAAAAATGGCAATGATTTTTTTTTTTTAACTCTGAAAATCCCCATCCTATTGAATTGGTTGTTACCTATGTGTGTGACTGTGCACAGGCGTGTAATAAATACGGAGATACTTTTTTCTGCAGCACCACTTTGCAATCGCTTTGCTCACGTGCCTTTGAACTCCACTGTCCCCCGATAGACCACATGTTCATTATCAGCAGAAGGCCGAGCTTGTGGTGCAGTTACTGACAGCTTTATTTGGCAGAGTGCTCATAACTACCTGGTGTTTCTCACGTTCACAGTTTTCATTTATTGATGCTCTCTTAAAACTCTGGTCCCTTAAACTAGGGGATTGAGACTCTCAGACGGAAATGTGCTTTTTCAGATTTTCATTACATGTTCATATATAAGGTCACACTATTTTAAAAGCTCTTTTATTACCAATGTCACATAGTTTTGGCTCTATTTTCATGTCACTGCATAAGACACTTTAAGAAAAACAAGGCCAGATGCGGTGGCTCACGATCTCCGCGTTTTGGAAGCTGAGATGAGAGAACTGCTTGAGCCCAGGAATTTGAGAGCAGCCCCCAAAACACAGCAACACCTCTTGTCTACAAAAAATACAAAAATAACTGGATCTGGTGGCGCACGCCTGTAGTCCCAACTACTAGGGAGACCTGAAAGGAGGGCCTGAGCCCAGGAGATCAAGACTGTGGTGAGCCATGATCATGCCCCTGCACTTCCACCTGGGCAACATAGTGAGACCCCAACTAAAAAACAGCCTATAATTTAATATAACTATTTTGTATGTGTGCTTTTAAAATGCATAATACATGTGTTATACATCGTGTACCACATAACTGATACATAGGCTGGCTTACAGGAGTTCAGTACAAAAGGGGTTTCCCTGCTTCCTTCCCACTGCCTTACTGTAGCCCATGCCACACTCACCCCTCACCCGGAGCACTGCTGTGCTCTCCAAGTTGGTTTTCCTGGGTCTGACTTCTTCTGTTTCTAATCCAGCTCCAGCTGGAATGAGCATTCTGGAATAGAATTGTGTCACAGTCCTGAAGAGTATCCCCGAGGCTTTGGAAGAAGCATCCAGATGGCTCCACTGACCCATGTAGGGCCCTGTGCCTGGCGCCTCTTTTACCCCATGTTCCCCTTCTCGTATTTAACTCCTTGGACATTGTGGGTCTTTGTCATGGATGCTCAGATCACTCCCTCCCACCTCCTGGTTCCCACTGACCCCTCACTTTGCCTCTCATCCCTTCCTCCGTCAGAAGCCTTCCTTCCCCAAGCCAAGTTTGATGCTTTGTCTCTGCATCGTGAAGTGTCCTGTGTTCCTCCTGTCAGGGCCTTTATTAAAGTGTGTGAAATCTCTGTTAAGTGTCTGTTTCTCCTACTATATCTTAAGCTCTGCAAGGTTGGGGACTGCATCTCCATCACCATTTTCACTTCAGGGCTTGCCTGTCATACCTGGCATATGGCAGGGGCTGAATAACAAGTGGATTATCTTGAAAAGGATAGCACACGTAATAAACTAATGCATGTGTGATCATTTTAGAGCAAAAGTGAAGACTTTTTTTTTCTATTTAGAATTAAAAATCACCAAGCCAAAAAAAAGGAGGTCTGTACATAAATAAAAGCCAGTTTAATTAGCTTGGTGGGTTTGCAAATAAATTCTATCCTACTTATGCCTTTTCAAATTAAACCAGCCTAGGCCGGGTGCCATGACTCACGCCGATAATCCCAGCACTCTGGGAGGCCGAGATGAGAGGATTTCCTGAGCCCACGGGTTCGATACCAGCCTGGGCAACTTGGCCAGACCTCGTCTCTACAATAAATCAAAAAATTATCCGGGCATGGTGGCACGTGCCTGTGGTTCCAGCTACTTGGAAGGCTGAAGCAGAAGGATCACCTGAGCCCTGCAGGTCGACGCTGGGGTGGCCATGAGCATGCCATTGCACTTCAGCCTCGGTGACAGAGTGAGACTCCTACTAAAAAAAAAAAAAAAAAATTAAACCAGCCTAATGTAATTTGTATGGAATACAAAGAATAATCAAATTCACAGAGATAGAAAGTGAAATAGTGGTCACGAGAGGCTGGAGAGGAAGGGAATGGTGGAGTTATTCTTTGTCTGTCAGAGGTTTCACTCTGTCACCCAGGCTATAGCATAGTGGCACAATCACAGATCACTGCAGCCTCAACCTCCTGGGCTCAGATTATTCTTCCGCCTCAGTCTCCATGGTAGCTGGGACTACAGGCATGCACCATCATGCCCAGCTAATTTTTTGAATTTTTTTGTGGAGATGCGATCTCGCTACGTTGCCCAGGCTGGTTATGAGCTCCTGGGCTTAGGCAATCATGTCACTTCAGCCTCCCAAAGTGCTGGGATGACAGGCAAGAGCCACTGCACCCAGCCAGGAGTTATTGTTTAATGGGTACAGGGTTTTAGTTTGGAATGATGAAGAAGTTCTATAGATGGATGGTGGTGATAGCTTCATGATATTGTGAATGTACTTAATGTCAGTGAACTATTTGCTTAAACATGCTTCAGATGGTAAAGATTTTATATATTTTACCTGCATAAAAATATGCAGAGATATGAAAAAAATTAAACTAAAACTCTATTGTGAGTAAAATCACATACGTTCCTCGGATTTATATTATAGCCAATTCATACTGAAGTTTGAGAGAGAAGTCAAGAAGAAAAATGTATGACGGAGAGTCAGTCAGTGAGAAATGTCAGACAAAAAGGTTCTCAGAAAAGCAACTTAAGTTACAGATTCTTCAGACAAATACATATCAAGCAGCTTCTTATGTCAGTGTTGTAGGCGTCTAAATTGATGGTCTCAAATGACTGTTTTTCTTTTTGAGTTGGAGTCTCACTCTGCCACCCAGGCTGAAGTGCAGTGGTATGCTCATGTCCACCTCAGCCTTGACCTCTGGGCTCAGGTGATCCTTCTGCCTCATCCTTCCAAGTAACTGGAACTACAGGCATGCACCATCACGCCCGGCTAATTTTTTGATTTATTGTAGAGACGAGGTCTTGCCAAGTTGCCCAGGCTGGTCTCGAACCCATGGACTCAGGCTATCCTCTCACCTTGGCCCCCCAAAGTGCTGGGATTATAGGCATGAACCATCACGCTCGGCCAAATGACTGTTTTTCTTTCAAATTTTAATTAGCTGTCAATACTCAGATTTCATGCATATTAATTAGGAAATTCATTAAATTAAATTCATTAAAATCGATTGTTGAACTCTAAAGGTACTGGTCAATGTTGCTTTAAATAAACATTCTTTTAATATTTCAAAGCTGTTTCTTGCTTTATCTTTTTTGAAAAGAGGGTGTTACCTCATTTCATAATGCTTATAGCTTTATTCAGCCAACCACTCATGTCAAGATTGTGTTAGTCTGTATTAGGTCACATTTGTATGTGTACTGTATTGTGTCTAAAAAAACAATGTAATCAAAGTCAAGACAACAGTATATTTATACATGTGTTAAACATTACTTTAATGGTAGTATCAAATGTTTCAAGCACCATTCTTGTGATAACTACAAGAGCTTTGGGGAAGTTTTGTGGATTTTTTTGTTTTACCTCTATGAGCTTCCTGAATTAAACTGACGTCTGGATTTGGCCTTGGCTATAACTTGACTTCCAAAGGCTTCTGTCTTTGAACCTGATATTCAGCCACTTAATCTGTATGATTGCAGTATATAGAAGGTGGCAGTTAGACATTCACACTGACGGTCCAGTTTGTAAAACTTGGACAAGACTTTAACCTAATGCACGTATTCATGACCTAGGGAAATTATGTTTCCACAGCAATGATAGACAAGGAAGTAGATAGCAGTCAGACTATGAGAGAGCAGAAACCATGGTCCCTGGTAGTCCAATTATGCCATAGACATTTAGAGTCTTGTCCACAAGGAAGATGATTGTGGGATCACCACTAGGTGATCACATGGAATAAATTAAACATGGAATAAATTAAAGGAAAAGAAAGAAGAGAAACGAAGTTTCTTTGCTCATATAATTCTCAATTGTAGAAACTGGCCTTTGTGAAATCCTACGTAAGCTGAATTTTGTGCCCTGTACTCCATGCAGCCTTGATGATTTTGTGTCATTGTGTTTGAAAAGTATATGCTTCCAATACTCCTGAAGCAACACTTAACTAAAGCCATTAGGCATATGGAAGTGTTGCTGATCTTCTAACCAGGTAAATCATTGTATAGTGTTTGAGATAATCTGAGTACCGCAAGAGATTTATGGAGAATTATACACGTATAATTTCCTTTCCTTGACTCTTGACTTCATTAAAAGTTGCACGAATGAGACTTCTAACCCAAAATAAACTACCGAGGAAAAAGAGTTAGCATGAAAACTTTTCAGATAGAAGAATGTATTTTTATAAGGCGTTTGAGGCCATTGCCCACTGTATTTTCTTCTTGAAGTTAACTGCACAAGCATCTTTATTTTAGAATTCATTATGTCTAACATCAGAACATACCATGTCATTGGCTGCCACTTCTATAGAAGATCATGACAGCACACCATCTTTCACAACTTAAATTTCCTGGTACTTGTTCCCAGGTTTTTGGCCTGTGATTGTCTTTAACAAGGGACATGAGACAGGGTCATCTCTTGAAGACTTTATTAAAAATAGCAACACAACAAACTCAAACCAATTATTCAGGCTTATGGCATTCTTTGTGATGCTGTGCAGACCAAGTGTGAATACACCTAGTCTGCCTGACTGTCCTCGACGAGTGTTCAGATTCCTCGGGTTGGTTTAGTATATGTGCATTTTTCCAGGTAAAGGAACAGAATTCAAATATGTTTTGTTAAACGCTTTGTTCATGTAGACACCCTTCAAATCTTGACAGTCTGAAACCACTTTTCATCCCTTTCCCACCCTCTTCCCAAGATTTGTTTATTAAACTGCTTTCGGAAATTAGAAACAGAAGACAGGTGTGAGTTTCCAAAATATCACCATTAATTTCTTCATTGTTTATCAGTGAGAATGAACTTGGAACCTTGATCCATTAACATGGGATCTGACCCAGTGAATATTCATTTGTAAATGATGATAATTTTTGTTATGAAACATCTGATTTCATATCTTGCAAAACAAAAAGTAGAACAGTAGGCTATCATCCACCCCATGAAATCTCCCAAATAACCATGAGACTGTTTTAAAAATTGTTTCAATATAGGATCAGTCATAACGCTGGAATGTATTTCATCACAGTGTGTGTATGATGGATGTGTTATGAACCTAAGACATAGAGATCCAGAGTTTAGCATTTAGTAATAGCGCTAAAAGTGATTTTTAAATTATTTTATCAAATATTCTTTAAAGCAAACATTTTTATAATTGAAAAGTCTTAAACCCATAAGCAAATGTGATATCGAAACATCGCTTTGGTGCATTTGGAAGTTTTACTTTCAGTCTTTTGGCTTTTCTTCCTGATTGACAGCTTGTTTTGGGGGGCTGTAACGGGTGAGTCAGTGGCACCCACACTTGTGATTTAGTTTTTTGTGATCTGATAGACGGATATCAGATATTGCTACCACTAGAAATAAGAATGTCCCTCTGGCAAAGCAGAAATGATAAGGCAGAACTCCTTTTCAATTGTCACCAAACTAGTTTTTAGCTTTGAAGGAACACCAACAAACAAACTCAGACTCAGAACTGAAAGCCAAGATATTACAGTTTATAAGAATGGCACTGTAGGAAGGAAGAGGAGAGTTTGGGGGGGGAACAAATGACTTCAGGACTGCTGGCACAAATTGAGAACCTGCTGGACAAATACATGCTCTAGAATTCATAAGAGTTTTTCTCTTGCTACCCTTGTTGCTTGCAGCAGCCTACCACCAAGGCCCTTTTTCCTATCTCTCACCAAGCTCATCTCCCTCAAGTATCTCTTAGAAGGAAAGTGAAAATACATTTTTTTCTTGCATTTCAAATAGCCTTTTGGAAGTTTTCTGACTTTTGACAAAGCCCACCTTCTCCTTCCCTGTGGAACACCTTGAGGTACTAACTTCCCTTCTCAAATGTCACAAAGCCCACCTCCTTGGGTATCCATAAGCCACTTCCTGAAGGGCGTCTTGTATAAAACAATCTTTTTGTTTTAGTATGCTAATAAAACTGGACTGGGCCCAGTAACTCATGCCTGTAATCCTAGCACTTTGGGAGGCCGAGGCAGGGAGATTGCTTGAGGCCAAGAGTTCACGATCAGCCTGGGCAACATAGCAAAACCTGTCTCTACAAAAAATTAAAAAATTAGCCAGACAGGGTGATGTGTACCTGTCGTCCCAGCAACTCAGGAGACTCAGGTGGGAGGATGATTTGTGCTCAGGAGGTCGAGACTGCAGTGAGCTGTACTCCTGCCACTGTATTGAAGCCTGGGAGACACAGTGAGCCCCTGTTCCGAAGGAAGGGAGGGAGGAAAGGAAGAAAGAAAAAGGAAAAAGGAAAAAAAAGAAAACCAGTGTGGTTGTTTCCAATTGGTGGCTAGTGACCTCTCTTCTCTCTCCTTCCTTTAGGATAGTTCTTGTCATTGCCTGTCTTACTTGTCTCCCCTGTAATGCTGGCAACATTAATTGCCACTTATAGGAGGAAGACACAAAAGATGAATGGTCCATTCATCAAACCTACCTAAAGAGATTCAAGTTGAGGTCTAGATGACATGTGGACGGGTCAAGGCCTCCTCTGTGTTGAGGGTTGCACAGTAGCCAGACCATAATTGTCAGACTCCAAAGTCTCTGGAAAAGAATGCTGAGTGTGTGTTTACCTCACCTAGGAGGGGAGATAGGGGAGGGAGGTGGGTCCCCCCTCCAGGCAGGCTCATCCAGGGAGGCTGGCCTGGTCCTGCTCAGGCCAGGTCTCCGAGCAGGTGCAGACGCAGTTGGCTACCTAGCGTTTCGGCAACACGCGGGCTCTTCGGCTGTGCATTTTCTGCCACATTTCTTCGTGCCTTTGCTCACTTTGTGGAAAATCACCATTCCTTACATTTTTTACTTCTTTAAAGCTTCTCATACATCTTGGATTTTAAATAACATTTCTAGAAAAATTTTATCTATTCCCAACCTACATTGGTAAGCTTTAGAAAGACACTCCCAGGGGGAAAAAAAAAATAGAAAATAATTTATGATCTCTTTACGGTCAAGAGAAAATAATTTTCTATTTATTTAGGACTGATGTGTGCAAAACTCATAATGGTTAAAAATGTCAATGAAAAATAAGACTTAGAAAGAAATTTGAACCTAAATTACTTTTCTTAAATAATGAGGAATATAATGGCTCTAGTAGAAGTTAAAACACTTTAATTAATTTCAGAAAATTAACTCAACTTTTATTTCCTTGGCAGTGAATAAGACATTTATTGGTTGTAAAGCTTTTTACTTCTTTTTGTTTGTTTGTTTTGCTTTTCCATAGAAGAGGTTGGGAGTACCAAGATAAGTTTTGAAATCCTTTCATCCATAGCTTCCTGACAATGTTCCTCTCTCTCTTTGCCCAATGATAAGTAAAAGATGTTGACTGTAGACCATTTGTGGGCTCACCAGTGACACCAGCCAAAACCTTCTGACTGAGGAGAAGCGGTGAAATTGTACTCTACAAAAAGTCCCGAGTAGAGAAACAGCTCATTATGATTTATCTTTTTTTTTTTTTTCATATTTCAAGGGTTTGTTCTGTTTTGTAAAACAGGATTGAGGTCAGTACAGGAGGGAGTGCAGCTGTCCTGTGTTTTGCCAAGCTGTCATGATAAGCTGAGGGTAAAAAGCACACCCAACGATTGACATGTAGACTGATGTGCCCGATCCCTAACTGGGAAACTGAATCCATGCCCTAACAGTTTGTTTGTTTCTTTGTTTCTTTGTTGGGTCTGGAGTGGCACAATCAAGGATCACCCCAGCCTTGACCTCCTGGGCTCAGGCAATCCTCCCCGCCTCAGCCTCCCGAGGAGATGGAACTACAGGCACACACCACCATGCCCAGCTAACCTTTTGATTTTTTGTAGAGATGAGGTCTTGCTATATAGCCCAGGCTGGTCTTGAACTTCTGGGCTCAATCAGTCTTCCTCTCTTGGCCTCCCAGAGTGCTAAGATTACAGGTGTGAGCCACTGTGCCCATCCCTTAACCATTTCTTTAAAAAAAAAAAAAAAGGAAGAAAGAAAAGAAAAGAAAACATTACAACAGGTGAATCTGTGAAATCCTTACTCTGACCATTGGGCAGTGGGTTATACATCACTAAATATTGAATCTGTGTCCACCTTTGCTCTCCTGGGACACTCTGGATGAATGTGTTTCTTTTTACACTCTAACGTCTACAGGGCTGTTTGGCCACCGGAGAAATTTTATGTTGACGCCAAAGATGACTAGAGTAGAAAATAGAAAAGCCAGGCCAGACTCGGTAGCTCAGCCTGTAATCCCAGCACTTTGGGAGGCCGAGGTGAATGGATTGCCTGAGCCCGCGGGTTCGAGACCCGCCTGGGCAACTTGGCGAGACCTCATCTCTACAATAACTCCAAAATTAGCAGGGCGTGGTAGCGCCTGTAGTTCCAGCTACTTGGAAGGCTGAGGCGGAAGGATCGCCGGAGCCCAGCGGGTCGAAGCTGCGGTGGCCGGGAGAGTACCACTGTACTCCAGTCTGGGCAACGGAGTGAGACTCCAACTCAAAAAAAAAGAAAATAGAAAGGGCAAAGCTGTTTAATTTCCCAAAGATGTGATGGTATTGTGAGGTTCTTGTGACCAAATCAGATATTTTATTTGTGTAACCGAAGAAAATGCACAACTGCTATTTGGAGCTTCAGGGAATTTTGCCTTAATGAGGGGCCTCACCCTGTTTCTAAATATGTGGCTTTGACTTTCTCCAGCTGCCACCTGCATTGTAAGGAGATTCCTGGATAAAATGTGAATGTCCATAATTTTATTAAAAATAAGGGGGTCATGGAAAAGTGAGACGTGGCCAGTTCCTTTTACTCAGATATTGGTTTTGTCACATCCTAGATGAACAAATGACAAAAAACTTTACTCTTTTCTTTAAAAATCTTATTTTAGGAATCAGAGCCTAACTCTAGCCATTTAGTTCCAAATCTGTTACACTCCATGAGGAAACTTTTGTGTATAAATGAGAACACCTTCATTCATTTGTTCTTTAAGTTCATTGAATATTTAAATATCCCTGCAGCATTTTCTTTTCAGATCCCACCAAAAAGAACTATCAGTCAATTTGGCTGGCATACTACAGGATTCATAAGAAAGATATTTATAGCTAAGATTGACCGCAGTCAAAACAGACTTCTCATTTATTTCGTGTTCATTCATTCGTTTATTTTGCCAGGACAGAGTCGGGGTGGAAAACGTGGCTGTGGGGTGGGTTTGTTTGGTTTTGTTTTCACTTGAGCTCCGCTTGGAAGATGCGAGATGCGTTCTGGCCTTCTTGGAATACGGAGCTGCCTCTGGGCTGGGTGCTGCAACACAAGGCCAAGCCTTTCTTTCCCCAAATAATGCCCTCAGTCCTGCAACAATACCAGCTCCATGACTCCAAATCCCATTCTGCCTTTCTTTCGCTTCCTAAACATGTTTGTGCTGTGAATCACTCTCAGACACAGCCCTCTAGACGGCTGGGTCTCCTTGTCACCGCCTCACCAAATTGGAATGCAGCCCAGGCTGGGCGAGGGTTCATTGATGTGCTGCGGATCACAAAGACTTAATTCTGTGCTGAAAGGTTAAAAAGAAAAGGGGTAGGGAGAGACGAAAGGAATAAAGATGAGGTCTGTGGAGAAGGGTTTGTTCAGCTCATGAACTTTTGCAGAATGGCTAGCTAGCAAGGCAGGATTTCGCCGAAGGAAACTTGGTCGTTGATAGGACGCCTTTTCTTTCTCCTTTTCAGAGGGAGGAACGTGAGGGGAGCTGTTAGTTTAACGATGGAGGGCAACAGAAAGATGTGTTTTCAGGAGGGAAAAGAAAAAAAATGCCCACGTGGGCATCCAGTTCATGCTTTGAGGAATTCCGGTGAGCCTCTCCAGAATGTTGGGGCGCCCCTGCGTCTTTTGTTCCGTAGCTGCTGTGACCTGGCTTGCCTCTGAGAGGGCTCCCAGGAGTTGGGGGCATCAGGCAGATCCTTCTGCAACATGTCTGTTAATAGACAGTGCCTCTAGGAGAATGGTTAGACAGTTCGTGTTTTTGGTCCAGCCTTGTTCTGTCTCAAGAGGGATAGGAGGCCCAGGATGATTTCAAGGGCAGGAAAAGACACTTGTAAGAGTGTAATAAAAGCAAACTTGGCATTCTACTTTTGTTTCTTTTTATATTTTTTATTTTTTTGGTAGAGACAAGGTCTCACTATGTTGTCCAGGCTGGTCTCGAACTCCTGACTTCAAGCAGTCCTTCCGCTTTGGTCTCCCAAAGTGCTGGGATTACAGCAAGAGCCGCCATGTTCCTCTTTCTGGAGTTAAGAGAAGTCTCCATACACCTTATGGTTTCGCTTGTAGCCTAAATGTATAGGCAGAAGAGAAGAAACCTGCAAATGACATTTTAAACAAAAACATACTCACGTTTAAGAAAACAACCTTGGCCAGGCTCGGTGGCTCAGCCTGTCATCCCAGCACTTTGGGAGGCCAAGGCGAGTGGATGGCCTGAGCCCGTGGGTTCGAGACCAGCCTGGGCAACCTGGTGAGACCTGGTCTCTACAATAAATAAAAAATGAGTTGGGCATGGTAGCACACACCTGTGGTTCCAGCTCCTTGGAAGACTGAGGCAGAAGGATTGCCGGAGCCCGCAGGTCAATGCTGTGGTGGCCCTGAGCTTGCCACTGCACTCCCGCCTGGGCAACAGAGTGAAATTCCAACTCAAAAAAAAAAGAAAGAAAGAAAAGAAAACAACCTTGTGTGATTGTACAAAATGTATCCATTGTTTAAGTGCCTGTGGACGCATATGGACTCATATGCCTATTTTAGACAAGAAGATAAAAGTACATGCCGGGACTGGCAAAACTGAGGTTTTTAAGAACTTTAGAGGAAAATCTGATTTGCATGCTATTTGCAAATTATTTCTACCACTTCTGACATCAGAGTTATGAAAGTCTTTAAAACTGTACAAGGACTGTACAGTCATACAGAATACTCTCTATGTGATATACGTTCGCACAGACTGTAAAAGAAAGCAAGCTAGTGTTTTCTCTCTTTTGCAACTAAGTCATACGTTCGCAGATTAGGTTCGTGACTCTGATTCTACTGC
Source organism: Tarsius wallacei (assembly GCA_963574415.1). Classification (NCBI taxonomy): domain Eukaryota; kingdom Metazoa; phylum Chordata; class Mammalia; order Primates; family Tarsiidae; genus Tarsius; species Tarsius wallacei. Next base: position 18,681 of record CAUYQG010074685.1, read on the forward strand.
TTCTCCAGCTGCAAACTTTTGACTTTGTTGCCAACATATTTAGCATTGTGTATAAAAAGAAACTGAAGGTGGAGGACAGAGGAAAATCTTTCATTCTCGGACTTTTTGTCCTTTAAACTGTATAATCAGACAGCTGTCGTGGTTCCTGCCTAAAATCCCTGTGCCTTAAGAGGCTGAAGTGGGAGGACTACTCGAGCCCAGAAGCTCGAGACCAGCCTGGGCACCAGAGAGAGACTCCGTCTCTGCGAAAATCAAAAAAGTCAGCCAAGTGTGGCAGCTCATGCCTACAGTCCCAGCTACTCTGGAGGCTGAGGTGGAAAGATGGCCTGAGCCTGGTAGGTGGAGACTACAGTGAGCTGTGATTGTGCCCCTGCACCCCAGTCTGAGTGACAGAGTGAGACCCCGACTCAAAAAAAAATTGTTTTTCCAAATAAACTGTATAATCAAAGTATCATTGTGTAGCACTATAGCTGGGGGAAATGTACAGTAAATGAACTGGACAGCTAATGAACCTAGTGTAATAGCCTTTATGCTTTCCCTCCTTTTTTTTTTCTTTTTTTTTTTTTCTTGAGTTGGAGTCTCACTTCATCGCCCAGACTGGAGTGCAGTGGCACGCTCCCGGCCACCACAGCCTCTACCTGCTGGGCTCCGACGATCCTTCCGCCTCCACCTTCCAAGTAGCCAGAACTACAGGCGCACGCTACCACACCTGGATAATTTTTGATTTATTGTAGAGACAAGGTCTCACCAAGTTGCCCAGGCTGGTCTCGAACCTGCAGGCTCAGGCAATCCACTCGCCTTGGCCTCCCAAAGTTCTGGGGTTACAGGCTGAGCCACCGAGCCCAGCCTTTTTTACGTTTTAAAGTTTATTTATTCATCTAACAAGCATATGCTGAGCATCTATAATATGCCAGGCTTGTTGGGACCCTTGGTATTCATTAATAAACAAGACAGTTAAAGATACCAGCCCTCCTGGAGTGTATATTCTACAGCGTGATTATTGTCTGAGTCACAGAATCGGGTCCTTAATTGTTCATATTATTTTTCCCCAAATATTCCAAGTGCTGTTTCTCCCAGAAAATTCTGCAGTTCATATTAATTTTCTTTAACTGTCCCACCACAGTTTACTTTCAGCTCTTACCCAAGAAGACCATGTCATCTCAGTCCTCAGACATTTCTTCAACCCACATCCCCATTCAGTCTGTCAGTAATCACTTCCTGAGGGCAGAGAAACAGAGGAGATATCTGAAGGGTCCTAATTCTGTGAATATGTAAGCGTCAAACATCCACTCAAGCCAGACATGGTAAACCTGTAATCCCAGCACTTTGGGAGACTGAGGCATAAGGATCCCTTGAGCCCAGGAGTTCAAGACCAGCCTGGGTAACCTAGCAAGACCCTATCTCTACAAAAATTTTTTAAAAAATTAGCTGGGTGTGGTGGCACTGGCCTGTAGTCCAAGTTACTCAGGAGGCTGAGGAGGAAGGATCACATGAGCTCAGGAGTTCAAGGCTGCAGTGAGCTGTGAGCATGCCACTGCACTCCAGCCTGGGTGACAGAGTGAAACCCCAACTCAAAATATATATATATTTTTTTAATTTAAAATTTTATATATATATTCAGGGTATGTAAGTATTGTCTCCTTTTCTCTTGTCATTTCTTAGTGTGTTGACCAAAAGTCAGGGAGGCAAACTGAATGCAAACGGGGAAAGTCTTGAGAAGAATCAAGGCTTAGACTTCTTCCATCAAGTTCAACACTTAGACTGTGAAACTTTGCTGCTTGCTCTGTTTATACATCCACTCATTTCTTCTTCACCCAGTAGACTTTTGGTTCTTGCAAAATATGTGCCAGACACCATCCTGGCTGCTGAAACTAACCCAGACAGGCACTGCCCTCTGGAATGTGGTCTGGTAGGGACCAGGATGCTTCTTTGCATACAGGTCTTAATTTCTAGTCACAAAGGACTTGAGTACTTCTTCAGCTTGCCTTTATCTTTGTCAGTATTTTAGTGGCAAATTGTCTTTGTCACCAGGAGAACACACTTGTAACGTGTCAAACATAGATTGAGTTCTTCCACACACATGTGTACATGCACGTACACACGCATACACGCATGCCCAGTGATTTATTTTCCCTTAATTTTGTTGAACTATCTGGTGAGATCTGCATAGTGACATACAAACATGTCTGAAATCCGACGGGATTCATGCCCAACTGAATTATTTCGTTCTGCACTCTCTGTCCTTTCCTGGGAATTAACAGTAGACCATTTCACTTGGTCTTTGATCCCACCAGCTCAGTCCTGGTATTTTTCCAGATGTTACTGTCTTGGGTTGCTTTTACAAAAAAGCACAGCACACATTAAACCAGGTCAAGTTGGCCTGGATTGGGATCTGAGGACTGTACCCTCCACCAGATAAACTAGTCATGTGCCACATAAGGGTTAGGAAGAAAGAGAAACTCAGACTTTAAAATCTGAGCAATTATTTGAATTATAAGTGTTTTTAAGAAAAAATAACTGGGCCTGGTGGCTCACACCTGTAATCCCAGCACTTTGGGAGGCTGAGGTGGGGAGATTGCTTGAGCCCAGGAGTTTGAGACCAGCTTGGACAACATAGTGAAACCTCATGACCAGCCTGGGTAATATAGCAAGACCTTGTCTCTACAAGAAAAAATTAAAAATTAGCTGGGTGTGGTGGTGGTGTGCACCTGCAGTCCCGGCTACTCGGTAGGCTAAGCTGGAAATTGTCTGAATCTAGGTGGTCAAGGCTGCAGTAAGCCGTGATCATGCCACTGCACTCCAGCCTGGATAATACCATGAGACCCCAACTCAAAATAAAGAAATAAAACTTAAAAAAATAAAAGCAATTCCCTGGAAAATGACAAGATAGACTACTACTGAACTGTTGCTATAATCTGACCCTAGAAAGAGTGATTAGGAAGAATGGTTGACACATATTCTCACAAATAATGCTTGCTTTATTAAAGTTTTCTAATTTGATTTGTGCTATTACTAATGTGTCACATTATTTACTGAGCCTGATTTCCAGGTAGGAAATATCTTTTTAAATGCCTTTATTACCCTATGGTCTAGAAATCCCACTCCTACATAGATTCCATACAGAAAGGTATTAGTGGCTGGGCACCGTGGCTTATGCCTTTAATCCCAGCATTTTGAGAGGCTGAAGCAAGAGGATAGCTTGATCCCAGGAGTTTGAGACCAGGCTAGGCAACATAGCAAGACAAAAGAGAAGGAGGAGGAGGAGAAGGAGGAGAAAGAGAAATGTTTCAGATATGTGAATGAAAAGACGTGAGTATGTTCACAGAATAATTTTTTTGTAGCATCCAAACACTGGAAGCTATCTGAATACCTATCAACATCAGAGTGGATAAACTGTGGTATATTCATACAATGAAATGCTATGCTGCAATGAAAATAAACCAATTATAATTATATTCACCACTGTAGATGACTCTACAGTGTAGATCTATTTGTGTAGATACAAATTTGAGTCAAAGAAACTATAACAAAAGAGTACATAATTTATTATTCCACTTGTATAAGTGCAAAGACAGGCAAAACTAATCTATTCTGTTAGAAGTAGGATAAGTTACCCTTGAGGGGTGGAGATTAAAAGGGAACAGAAGGAAGGCTCCTGGGTTGCTGATCATATTCTGTATTTTTAATCTGAGTAAAGGTTACGTGGTGTGTTCAGCTTATGAAAATTCTTTGAGCAGGGTCCTTATGTGTACACTTTTCAATATGCATATTAGAATTGAATACACTTGTGCAGACGCAAACATATGTTCACTTATTAATGAGAATAACAGCAGAAAAATTCATTTAAAACATACTTTAAAAAAAAAAAAGGCCGGGCACATCTCTAACCCCAGCCCTTTGGGAGGCCGAAGTGTGAGGACTGCTTGAGCCCAGGTGTTCAAGACCAGCCTGGGTAACACAGTGAGACCCTGTCTCTACAAAAAATAAAAAAAATGTAGCCGGGCTAAGAGTGCATGCCTGTAGTCCCAACAACTCAGGAAGCTGAGGTGGAAGAATTGCTTGAGCCCAAACATTCAAGACTGCTGTGAGGCATGATCACACCAGACTGCATTCCAGCCTGGGCAACAAAGTGAGACCCTATTCCTTAAAAAAAAAAAAAAACAGAAAAAGAAACAAACAAAATACAAGCATTTGTGGTGTGTTATGCTAATAAGATTTGCGGGGCATTTGTTGCAACATTGAGCATACATAGCTTGGCAAACACTATTCTTGTACAGAATAGGTTGAGGTATCCATTTATTCATTCAACAAATACTTATCAAAGGTAAGTATTTGCTCACAGTACAGCAGGCAGCATGAGCAACATGCTATGTCAATCCCTCATGTCCCTTAAGCCCATGGGGGTGACACAAGTGGATCCAGATGATGCCTGCATATGCCATGCATTGTCTTACAGAACTCTGAACTTGGAGAATACAGCACTTTTATAGCAGTTGATAAGTAAACTTGACCTCACCTCTCCAGGTTGTTCACTGCAAACCCAGCGCTGAGAAATGGCCTAGCGGTGAATCAGTCCAGGTCTTGCATTCTTGGCATACCCAAGAATGTGTAGAGACAATCAGAGCCTACAGCTAATAGCTTTCCCCAACACTTACAACAAGACTGACTTATATATGAGGACAATGAAGTTCATTCGTTTTCAGAAATCTCCTAAACACATAGCTAGTAGATAGTGAAACCAGAATGGGAACCTGAAATTATGTACTTCTGGCTCTAAACTAACTGCCTCATCAGAAGATTTCCTATATTTTTTTACTAATTTCCTGTAAGACTAAGGGAGAAAAAACTCCTAAAGTATGAGTAAGTAAAATTTTACTATTTAAAATACTGAGTGGGCTGGGAACAATGGCTCACACCTGCAATCCCACCACTTTGGGAGGCCAAAGCAAGAGAACTGCTTGAACCCAGGATTTCGAGAACAACCCATACAACATAGTGAGACTTCGCCTCTACAAAAAATTTTAAAAGTGAGCTTGACATGCTGGTGTGTGCCAACAGTCTCAGTTTCTCAGGAGGCTGAGAGGAAGGGTCATCTGAGCTGTGGTGATCAAGGCTGTGGTGAGCCATGATCGTGCCACTGCACTCCAACCTGGGCAACAAAGTAAGAGTTGACAAATAAATAAATAGTAATAAAATAATGACCATGGAGATGTTAAAATGTTTCAATTATTTTGATTCTTCTAATTCTGGTATTTCCACATCATAATGCTTTTCTTTGCATTATTTCATTTCACTTACATTCTATTTTAAGCTCAGAATTAAAGGAATATGAGTTTATTGAAGGCCTGAGACTTCTGAAATCGGAACAGAACTCATAATACATATAAAGAACAAACTATAATAAAAATCTTCGGACAATAATCCTACACATAGATATACACTCAACTTTTTACTTTTAATTTTGTAAAAATCTTAAGAATATTTGTAGTGACTCTTGATGATCAATACTCCGAAAAGAACATCGTAGACACTCCAACAACAAATAATCTTCTTAAAAATTTAATTTTGTGTTCTCACATTGCAAAGTTTAACTATCTGGGGGTCCTCCCACATACGTACTTCAAAATACAAAGCAAAGTTTTCCTCTAACAATGAGAAATAAATTTTAATGGTAGCAATAAGGAGAAAAACATTTCAAATGCCTCCCCCTACAAATCATCCTACACCCTCTCTTCCTTTCCCCAGTCACAAAGAGATGAAGGAAACACTGCCATTATTTTTTAAAAGCACTATAGCTTGCAAAGACTTAGCACCTTTTCTTCATGATATCCTAGTACAAAGTATAGCAGGGAAAGATTTTAATTTAAAGGTAAGTAAGGTAGAAATTATTAAAAAATTAGAAATGTCTCTTTATTGCACATCCTGTGGGACAATGTGTTCATTGTCTAACTATATATCTAGTTGAAAGTGCTTATGCTCATAGCAACTTAGAAAAAGATCCTGAAGGGAGCAGAGGGAGACGCTTCAGCACTCTTCACAGTGCTGTGTGAAAAAAGAGGATATTATAATTTTGAGCAGTCGATTATTCCAAAGAATTGGACTCTGTGTGTAAAAAAGTTTTAGGAACACCAATTTATTTCACTTATATTTTCCTTTTCATGTGTGCACAGGACTCATATATGACCTAAAAAAAAGTCTAACTAGGCCTAGAATATATCATCTCAGTAAGTACAAAGTACAAATTTTAATAAATAATAATGCATTTTGAGATGCTTTACTTGGCAGTTATGTTTCTTAATGGTGCACCAGGTTAGGATGCATGTTAAAATTCATAATATTTTAATTTTAATGAAACATGGCAGCAAGAGGATATACCTCCCAGAATTATGCTAAGGATAAAATAGATGATGTGATATCTGGCACATGTAGTGCTAAAACAGTCTTAATTATTACTAGTGATTTTTCAATGTAAACTGAAGGACTGCTAAACAAGATTATTCTTCCTTGCAAATTTGTGATTTATTTTATAATCCTGAGAACTCTTTAATTAATTTGACTACTGTGGTGGTTTTAAAATATGTCAAGTCCTTTGATATTCTGCCCTTCAAAAAGTGGAACTAAATTCACTCCCCTATGAGTGTTGATTTTATTTAGTGACTGACTTCTATGAACAGAGTATGACAGAGGGACAGTCAGTCACATGTATCACTAAATCATAAAAGGCATTGTGGCATCCTCCTTTCTCTCCCTCCTCAGGATCACTTGCTCTGGAAAGTCTGTTGCCATGTAGTGAGAACATTCCAGAGATCCTATGGAGAGGTCTTTGTGGTGAGGAAATAAAGCCTCTTACCAACAGCCAACATGGATGGAACTGCTGCCTTCTGCCAAGAGTCATGTGAGTGAGCCATCTTGGAAGCCAATATTCCACTTCCAGTCAAGCCTCAGATGATTGCAGTCCTAGACAATGTCTTGAATGTAACCTCATGAGAGACGTTGAGTCAAAACACCCAGATAAGCCTCTCCCAGATTCCTGATTCTTAGAAACAGCATGAGGTAATAAATCTTTTTTTTTAAGCTAAGTTTGGGTATAACTTATTTCACAGCAATAAATTACTACTAGAATTGTTTTTATTCCCTTTATATAAAAACAGGGGAAGGAAAAATAATTGGCATTATTATAATGACATTTATGTTTTAAAGAAGTTGACCAATATGTATAAAGATACACTATATCTTTGAAAAATAGGTGCTACTATTATATCTTCTACCCAAGAAAATATATTAGACATCATGTAAATCTCACTTTTCCATTTTGAATGGAAGTCTAAATCTGCATAGTTCTTTCCAACAAAGATATTGTTAAAAAAACAAAAACAAAAACAAAAAAAAACTTCTCTTCCTTAGCTGACATTCTAGACTATGTTTACCATAAGATTTGCATTTTATAAAGTAATACATTCCATCAATCTTTTTCAAACAACTCAAACTTCCCTCCAAACATTCATTTAGCGCCTTTCTTGATTTCATAATCTTGGCTCTGCACATTTCTATGTTCTTTGTTTGAAATGAGTCCTAGTAACAAGGAGGAAAATTAACTGACCCCTCTGATCTGTCTTTTCCCCTCTCCAGCTAAGACCTACATGAGGATCCCCTGAGTGGTTGATGCATCTCTCGCATCTCACACCCCCAATATGTTTAGACCAAGAAAACACAAAGGTGACAGTGATGACAATAACACCTGTGACAAACTGCCGGGAGCCGCAATCATTAGTAAAAGTAAGGTAAAAGGGACCTGAAAACAGGAAAAACGCTGGCTGTGAGAAAGGCTCCAGCCAAATGCGGCCATGACGGAGGCAAAGCCCCATGGATCCTGTTTGTCAGACCTTCCCTAACTTTGAAGGATTGCGTGCATAGGCTTTGAGAATGTTCCTTCTTTAAATGAGATAGTAGATACACAGATACATGATGGCATTTGACAGCAAAAAATTATACTTGGGCATGGTGAAGGTGAGGTTGCAGCAAAAAGGGTGCCCCTTGGGGTATGTAAAGATGTTTTTCAGTAACAGCAGGAGACTGACGAAAACAAGTCAACCTCTCGTCGACCTCTCCTAAACAACAGGCCTCCTGCTGAGTTGACCTTTCGACCTCTCATAAACAACAAGTCTCCTGCTGAGTCGACCTCTTTCTCGTAAACAACAGGCCCCCAGCTGAGAGCTGGTGGAAAACAACCGATTAAGACAACAAGTAGATTAAGATATTGTAAGGATAGAGGCTAGAATATTAATAGTAAGATAGCAAAATAAGGTAACATAGTAAGATAAGAGATATATAATAGTATTAGCTA
>CAUYQG010074688.1:0-22167 GCA_963574415.1 Tarsius wallacei
CCTCCCCATAGTTTCCCGCCACTGTCAATGTAAATAATTATTAATGTGTTGAGAAGGAAGTTAAGGACACTCAAAATCTAGTCTTAGCACTGACACTTGCTAAAGATATAAATGGTTAAGTTCTTTACTCTCCCTGAACTGGCGTGCTTGCCTGTAAAATGGGGATATTCTCTCCCTACCGCACAGAAATGAAATGAGATTCTAATGCAGGAAAGAACTTTGTAAAGTATAAAGTTTTATATATGTTTAAGGCAGTTAAGTCTAAAGTATGTTGAATTTTCTGAGTTGGACCAGCTGCATGTATTAATTGATTATGATTTAAATTTTCCCATCTGTTCATCACTGAGTGAGAAAGTATTTTTCTATCCTTAGAATCAGAACCTTGTCTAGGAATCAGTTTAAAGACCACATTGAAGATCACCTCCCTCCAACTGAGAATACATTTTGGAAACATGACACAAAAGCTGATACCAGAGCTATACAGCTGCTATTAGGCAGGTAAGCACTCTTAGCTAGCATACTTCCTTTTAAATTCTACCTCCGGTTTATTGTATATACTGTTAACAGATTCATCTTCCTAAAGCAGCCCTTCCTTAGACTAGCCAAGTTCTCCTATGTTCCTTAAACTATCACGCATTGCTTACTAAATAAAAATCCAATCTTAGCCTTTTAGTCTTGGCTTCATCTAACTAATGATCCCCAATCCACCTTCCGTTCCTATCTCCCAACTATCCCCAATACCAGTGTTAGCATGGTGTGATTAAAAAGAAAAATAGATTTAAAACAAGTTAAAGTTTGAAGTCTGTCTCTTATTAGTTTTGTGACCTTAAACAGGTATCTCTGAACTTCAGAGTCATCAGTAAAATTGGAATTATATCTAACCTTGCAAACTGGTTATGAGGATTAGAAATGATGTATATAAAGGAACTAACACAAACTACTTTGACACAATGTAGTTTGACTATTGGAAGCTGTAATTGTTAATATTACTGTGAACATGTGCCCTTGAACCAGACTCACCTGTTTATTGTCTCTTGAATAAGATACTATCCACATTCTGTCTTGAAAAGGTGGTAGGGCATAGTGGTTAAAGGCAGTATGTGTTGAGTTATAGAGGTGTGAGAGAACATGTGTTTCAGAAACTCTAATTTGTGTAACTTGGTTAAAGCTTAGACTTCTTGTAGGGAAGTGTCAAGGATGCATAACCACTTAGTATGCTAATGGTAGGATGGGTAGAGTGAGTAGAGGTATAATGGAAAAGGTAAGTGGAAGCCAGACTTTGAATATTATATTAATGAGTTTGGACTTTATATTATAGACATTGAGTAGACATCAAAATATCTTGAGCAGAAGAGTAGGAAGATCACAGCAGCATGGAAAAATCAACTGGATAGGGGAGATGGGAAAGTATGTGGAAGCCCCCCCGCCGTAGAGGGGGAGAGGTAAAAAATTAAAGGTTGAAATGACAGGATTGGTGACTTACTATGTTGTAGAAAGAGGGCAAAGAGTAAAAAATGATCCCTAGGGATTTTGTTGTAATGACTCCATGGATCACAATGATTGAAATAGAAATACATAAGCCGGGCTCGGTGACTCAGCCTGTAATCGCGCGCCCAGGGAGGCTGAGGTGAGTGGATTGCGTGAGCCCGCGGGTTCAAGACCCGCATGGGCAACTTGGCGAGACCTCATCTCTACAATAAATCAAAAAATTAGCTGGGCGTGGTAGCGCACGCCTGTAGTTCCAGCTACTTGGAAGGCTGAGGTGGAAGGATCGCCGGAGCCAGCAGGTCGAGGCTGCGGTGGCCGGGAGCGGCCACTGCACTCCAGTCTGGGTGACAGAGTGAGACTCCAACTCAAAAAAAAAAAAAAAAAAAAGAAAGAAATACATAAGCAGGCATAAGGCAAAGATTTGAAGTAAATCAAATCCTTACTAAATAAAAATCCAAGTTCAAGTTTGAGTGTATAAATCTGTTAAACTTGAGTTGCCTATGGAACACTCATGTGTAGTTATTAGTAGGCACTTGAATCACTTGAATACAGTATATAGAGCTGAAGCTCAGGAGAAAAGACTAGCATAAAGATAAAATTTGGGGCTTTGTTAGCTATACTGCAATAATTGAAACCTTGGAAGTGAGCAAGATCACCCAGGGAAAGTATGGTAGAATGAAAGTAAGAATAAAGGATGCAACTTTTATGCTCATTCCTTTTCAAAAACCTAAGTAAAAAGATAATAAGGGAATAGAAAAAGCATAAACTCACAAGAACCAAAAGGGGAGGTGGCAGCAGAAGAAAGATGTCAATAACATTTTGGAAGCTGGAACACAGACAAACAAGGGTAACTGACTTGGCAAAATAGAGAAAGCTGTTCTTGTGAGTTTAGAGGACCAACAGTTTGACTGCAGTATCCCAGAAAGACTCAGGAATTAGAAACACCAGGTATCTCTCAAAGAATATCTGAATTTGAGACTGAAAATGAGGACTGGCTAAGAAAAAATAAATAGGAAAAATTAGGCTCCTTCTTCCTTGCTCCAAGACCTGGAGAGACAGTATAATGTGGAGATTAATTATTAGACCTCGAGCCAGATTGCCTATGTTTGAGCTCTGCCATTCACTAATTGTGAAACCTTACATATGTTATTTAACTACCTTCTACTGCAGTTTCCTCACCTATAAAATGGATATCCTAATATAACCTACCTCAGTGATAGATGGGTGTGGATGCAATGAGTTAATTCCTGTAAAATTCTTAGAATACTGCCTGGCACAGAGTGACTTCTCAATAAATGTTAGTTATTCTTATTATAATACTGTTCCCAACTCTTAGAGCAGAGATTGACATTCCCCTGCCCTGTGAAAAATGAGCAGTTTATTCTCTGTAGAGGCAGGACTAGCTGATCTCTCAATTCAAGGATATCAAGTTAACTGAGGGTAGAGGTGAGTGTCATACTGAAGAAAAGGAGATTAAGTTAAGGTTTGCATGGAATGATGAACATCCCTCCTACCCCTGGTCCCCTGTTCTTGACCCCCAGAATGCTGACAGCCATATCCCCTCCCAGGAGATTCAGATTCTACTTGGAAACTGTTCAGCTCAAGAGAAAGGAAATAGAGATACCAGCAATTAGAGATTACCCAATACAATGATCTAGCTCTATCCAACTATTTTTTAGTAAAGCCAACCAGTCAACAAGTTCCCCCCATCTCCCAACTGACATATTAGACCTTCCAGTTAGCATTTCAATGTCTGACTTTTAATATGCCCAGGTAGCCAAGCTTTATAGACATTTGAGGAATGCCTCAACATGTAAACAGAGAACAAGATTCAATGGAAAATTTGGAAGAGAAAGATGAGGAAAAATCCAGAAAGTTTAACAAGGACAGAGTTGGAAAAATAGGAATGAAAATATAAAATTGAGGCTATTTTTAGAAGGGTCAATATCCAAATAATAGGATTTCCAAAAAGAGAAGATGAAAGAAAGAAAAGGACAAAAAGAAATTATGAAAATAAATTTCCCTGAGCTGAAGCACATGAGCTTCCATGTTGATATTTGAACCAAGACCTCTCTTTCCCTGTTCCTCAAAGGTAGAAACTTCACTCCAGACTAGGGGAGACAAAAATTTAGGGCTCCCTCTGCCTTCAGTACCTAGTTGGTAGACTCTCTTCCCAGAAAAAGGGAGGCTCAAATTACTAGAATTAGAAATTGAAGAAGGGACCTTAATACTAATTTGTACAAATAAAACAGATTGTAAAAAAAAATACCTTGAACAGTTATGTGACAACAAATTAGACAATTTAGGTGAAATGGACAGATTCCTAGAAAGATACAAGTCATCAAAACTATCAGAAGAAATAGACAATATGACCAGACCTTTGACAAGCAAAGAGATAAATAATTGCATTAGTAATCAAGTAAAGAGATTGAATTAGTAATCAAAAAACTACCCACAAAGAAAAGCCTAGGCTCAGTGACTTCACTGCTGAATTCTACCAAACACTCAAAGAAGATTTTGGTATCAGTTATTCACAAACTCTTCTAAAAAAATAGAAGAGTAAGGGATACTTCCCAATTCATTTTGAGGTCATCATTACTCTGATACTAAATCCAAACAGAAACATCACAAGAAAACTACAGGTCAATATGAACATGGACACAGAAATCTTCCACAAAACACTAGCAAACCAAAGAGCAAACCAACAACATAGAAAAATAATTTTACGGGAAACCCCCTCGGGTCCCCTCCCACTGTGGGAGCCTTTCTGTCCTCTCAATAAATCCTGCTTTCAAAAAAACAAATAAATAAGTAATTTTACTTCATGACCAAGCAGATTTATTCCAGGAATGTGAGGTCAGTTGACATCTGAAAATCCATTTATGTGGCCCACCATATCAGTAGAATAATAGGCAAAAACCACATGATTACCTCAAAAGATGTAGAAAAAATATTTAACAAAATCCAGTATTCTTTATGATAAAACTCTCAGCACACTTGAAGTAAGAGGGGAAATCCTGTGATAAAGGACTTCTACAAAAAAACCACAGCTAACATCATACTTAATGTTAAAAGACTGGATGCTTTCTTACTAAGATTAGGAAAGAAAAAACAAGGATGTCTGCTGTCACCAATTCTATGCTTTCACCAATTCTATGCTCTCATCAATTCTGTTCAACATTGTGCTAGAGATTCTAGCTGGCTCAATTATTCAGGAAAACTAAATAAATAAAAGTGATTCAAATTGGAAAGGAAGAAGAAAATACCTCTGTTCACAGGGGCATGATTTGGTATGTAGAAAATTATAAAGAATCCACTAAAAAAATTGAAAGTAATAAATGAGTTTAGCAAGGTTGCATGATACAAGATCAACATGCAAAAATCAACTGTATATACATTTATATACTTGCAGTGGACAATATGAAAATAAATTAAGGCAATTTCATTTATAATAGGATCAAAAAGAATAAAATACTTAGGAGTAAGTATTTTAGGAATAAGGAATAAGCTGTAGTCTCAGCTACTTGGAAGGTTAAGGCAGGAAGGTCACTTGGAGCCTAGGAGTTCAACACCAGCCTGAGCAACATAGCACACCCTGTCTCTAATAATAAAAATAAATAAGTGCTACAAAGCATTGTTGAAAGAAATTAAATAAATGGAAAAAAAATTCCATGTTCATTATTCAACTCAATCTCTATCAGAATCCCAGCTGACTTCTTTGTAGACATTTGACAGGCTATTTCTAAAATTCATATGAAATTTCAAGGGACCCAGAATAGCCAAAGCAACCTTGAAAAAAAAAGTAGGAGGACTCAACGCTTCTCGATTTTAAAACTTACTTTAGAGCTACAATAATCAAGTCAGTATTGTACTGGCATAAGTATAGATATATAAATTGAGAGACTAGAATTGATAGTTTAGAATAAGCCCATGTGGCTGTGGTCAGCTGATATTCAACAAGGCTGTCTAAACCATTCGGGGGAAAACAATAGTCTTCAACAAATGATTGGGGAGACACCTCTTATCAACAAGGGTGCCTGAACGAAGCATATTTGTATACCTAACCCTTAACTGTACCCCACAATATCATAATAAAAAATATTGATTATAAAAAAATATATATGAATTATTAAGAACATGAAAATATGTTCAACATTATTAGTTATCGGGGAAATGCAAATTAAAACCACAATAAGATACCATTCCATTCCCAATAGAATGACTGTCATACAAAAGACACACCAAATGTTGACAAGGATGTGGAAAAAGTGGAACCTTCATACATTGCGGTGGGAATGTAAAATGATACAGATTCTTTGGAAAGCAGTTTGGCAGTTTAAAAATGTTAAACTAACCATATTGGCCCAGCAATTTCATTCCTAGGCATCTGCCCAAGAAAAACAAAAGCGTATTTTCACACACAGACTTGCACAAGAATATTCACAGCAGCATTGTTTATAATAGCCCCAAACTACAAACAATCCAAATGTCCATCAACTGGCAAAATGTGGTACAACCATACAGTAGAATGACAGGCAACAAAATACTGATACATGCAACAATGTGGATGAGCACAATAACATGCTAAGTAAAAAAAGTCAGAAGTGGAAGACTACATAGTGTGTGGTTCTACTTACATGAAATGTCCAGAAAACAAATTCAGAGAGACAAAAGATGCGTGGTTACCTAGGAGTAAGAATGGGAGTGAAGATTAACTGTAAATTTAATGATTGTTATACAATTCTATAAACTCTCCCAAAATTAAATTGTCTCCTTGTAAAGAGTGAAAAAAAAAATGGTCCTGGGACAACCTGATAGACATGCGAACAAAAAAATGAAACTGGACGCTTACTACCCACCATCTACAAAAATTAACTCAAAATGGATCAGACAGCTAAATGGAGGAGCTAAAACTCCAAAACTCTTAGGAAAAAAACACAGGCTGGCTGGTGCAGTGGCTCACACCTGTAATCCCAGCACTTTGGGAAGCCAAGGTGGAAGGATTGCTTGAGGCCAGGAGTTTGAGACTAGCCTGAGCAGCAAAGCAAGACCCCATCTCTACAAAACATAGAAAAATGTGCCAGGCATGGCGGTGCATGCCTGTAGTACCAGCTACTTGGAAAGCTGAGGGTGGAAGGTTGCTTGAACCCGAGTTAAGTATTGCAGTGAGCCGAGAACTTGCCACTGCAGTCCTCCAACCTGAGTGACAGAGTGAAACCCTTTCCCAAAAACAAAGATGCTTCTTACACCTGCAGTCCCAGCATTTTGGGAAGCAGAGGCGAAACGATTGCCTGAGTCCAGGAGTTTGAGACCATCCTAGGCAACTTGGCGAGACCTTGTCTCTAAAATAAATCAAAAAAATTAGCCGGGTGTAGTGGTTAATACCCATAGTCCCAGCTACTTGGAAGGCTGAGGTGGAAGGATCGCCTAAGCCCAGCAGGTTGAGATTGTGGTGGACGTGAGTTGCCACTGTACTTCAGCCTGAGCGATAGAGTGAGACTCCGACTCAAAAAAACAAAACAAAAAAAGATGCTTGACACTGTCAGTTATCAGGGAAATGCAAATCAAAACAATGAGATACTAATCCACACTCACTAGAATCAGAAAGTCTAGATAATAACAAGTGTTGATGGGAAAGTAGAGAATTTGAAACCCTGGTACACTGCTGGCAGGAATGTGAAATTGTGTAGCACTTTGGAAAATATTTTGTCAGTTTCTCAAACTGTTACATATAGATTTACCATATGACCCAGCGATTCAACTCCTAGGTATAAACCCAAGGAAAATAAAAATATACATCTACACAAAACTGTATATGAATGTTCATAACAGCATTATTCATAATAGTAGAAGAAATGAAAGCAACTGAAATGTTCATCAGCTGATAAATGGATTAAAAAATGTAGAATATTCACACAACAGAGTAGTATTTGGTCCTAAAAATGAAGTACTGATACATGCTACGGCATGGATGAACCTTGAAAACATGCTACTTAAAAGAAGCCTGTCACAAATGAATATATATTGTGTTATTTCATTTAAATGGAATATCCAAAATAGGCAGATCTACAGACAGAAAGGAGATTAATGGTTCCTTAGTGTTGGGTATGATGATGGGTTAGGTGGTGATAGCTAAAGGTTATGGATTTCTTTTTGAGTTGATTAAAAATGTCTAAAATTGAGAATGAGGATGGTTCATAATTGTTAACCTACTAAAAATTTATTTCCTCACTTTAAATGGATGAATTGTATGGTACGTGGATTATAGCTCAATAAAGCTATATATGGGCTGAGAGTGGCAGCTTACTCTGGTAATCCCAGCACTTTGGGAGGCTGTGGTGAAAGGATAATTGAAGCCAGGAGTTTGAGACTATCCTGCGCATCATAATGGGATCCCATCTCTTTAAAAAAAAATTTAAAAATTAGCTGGGCATAGTGGTAAATGCTTGTAGTCCCATTTACTTGGGAGGCTGAACCAGGAGGATCACGTGGCATAAGAGTTTGAGACTGCAGTAAGCTATGATCATGCCACTGCACTCCAGCCTGATCAACAGAGCAAGACCCTGTCTCAAACAAATTAAGGGGCCAGGCCAGTGGCTGACACCTGTAATCCCAGCACTTTGGGAGGCCAAAGTGGGAGGATTGCTTGAGCCCAGGAATTCAAGACCACCCTAGGCAACATAGCAAGACCCCATCTCTACAGAAACTCAAAATTAGCCAGGTATGGTGGCTTGCGCCTGTTGTCCCAGCTACTCAGGAGGGTTGAGGCAGGATTGCCTGAGACCAAGGAGGTCAAGGTTATGGTGAGCCATGATTGTGCCACCACACTCCAGCCTGAGCAACAGAGTGAGACCCCACCTCAAAAAAAGGGGGGAGTATAGACTGAGCTTGGTGGCTCACTCCTGTAATCCCAGCACTTTGGTAGGCTGAGGTAGGACAATTGCTTGAGCCCAGGAGTTGAAACCAACCTGGGCACCATAGCAAAACCTCATCTTTTTGTTGAAAGGAAGGAAGGAGGAAAAGGAAAGAAGGAAGAAAGAGTAAATTATATTCTGCTTACCTCTGATATAATATTAACCCTGAAAATTAATTTAACTAAAAAAATTGTAATATAACTAAATAGGAAAGATGGGTAAAGGGGAAATGTGTGTCCAAGAATAATGATGTAAGAGAGTGAGTCCTTCATTTTTCATAGTAGAAAGTTCATAGAGCATAGAAAAGTAAAAAATCAGAATAGCAGTATACATGTGTCACAAATATGGAGGTAAATAAATACCAGAAGAAACATTTAAGGAAGGTGAAAGTGATTGCCTTTGAGGAGTCAGGTGGCTACTGGTTTTTTATTATAATCCTTGTAATCCTACTTGACTTTCAAAATAGATATGTATATTCTTTTATTTTAAATTGTTTAAGAAGAAAAAGAGAATAATGCTGAGAGTACGCTTGTCTTGTGGCCAAGGAACACAGACAAATTCAAACCCTTTTAATGTGCCATAGACAAGTGAATAAATTCAGAGAAATACTAATTCTTTTAAAAAAGTAAAAAATAGAAGACTAAGTACTGGACAATGGAGAGCTTCATAACTTTTAAGAGCATGCAAAGGGGGGCAATTGGAGTGGGGAGGAGAGTGTATGTGGCAAAGAGAGTTATAGAATATCAATATGTAGAGTTTCAAAAAGGAACAGTGCTCAGAAGCTGTAGAGAGGCCATGTAGACTGGCAAGTTGTCAGTTGACTTTCACCACTTAAGAAGTCGTTCTGACCTTCAAGAGAGAAATTGCTATAGATTAATGATGTCAACTAGGGAATGATTCTTCTCCACCCTGCAAAAAGTATAGCAGCTAGCTTGAAAGGGAAGCAAAGCAGAAACAAATAATAAATGAAATGTGTAGCACACTGCTTGGCACATAGTATTTAATAAATATTGTTGGTTTTATTATTAAGAACTTGCTCATTAAGAATTCATCAAGTTCATTAATAGATGTTCATTAAGTACTAGTTACTACAGGAGAAATAAAAAGAAAAATACACATATTTTGCCCTCGTGGAGCTTACATTTTGAGTAAAAATATGGAATCTATATGAGGACCTGAAAGAAAAGGTAGAAGGTAAAAAATTGTTATCAAAAAAAAGGTACCAGAATGGTATGGAACTTTTTTTAAAAAAGATAGATTATTTCTTAAAAATTCTGACTTCACAGTTATTTATATGCTTATCTTTTTATTGTAAGTATTTATTCATTTTTGCATAGAACTAATCTTGACGTAATCCTTAATACACATATTTTTTGCTTAATGGAAGAGAGTCATTGTGAATTAGCCATTTTTTTCACAAAAACAGCATATAACACTTAATCTATTGAATTATAGTTGTTTACCTTTTTTTCTTACAACCAGACCATAAACACCACCAGAGTAGAGAGAGTAGAGATTGTGTTAGCTTAGCCATCTCTGTATCTTCCAGGACCTAGCACATAATAGGTGACCAGTAATTGTTTAGGTGAATAAATGAGTGAGATCACAATCAGTGTCAGTAGTGTGTTTTTGAATACTAGTTGTTAACATCCCAGAGGAGGAGGAATATAATTGGAAAATGCTTATCCTATAGCCTTCTGTTTAATGTGAATCTTATGTTTATTATATCTTCTTTTATGTTTAGAACTTTAGAAAGTGTCACCAAAGAAAGAATAATTCAGCTAAAAGTTCTGATAAAATTCTTCTGCTTTGTTTTTCTTATCTCTGCAGTGCTGAATTATCCCAAGGTCGTAACTGGGATGGGTTAGGCTCTCCTCCAGATTCTCCATCTCCTGGGAGTGATGTGTATTGCAGCAGTGAGCTGAATGACCCTCAGTATGACAAGAGTCTCCTGGAGAACTTATTTTACACAGCACCTGTAAGTTATTGAATCTGAAACTTTAGGAATGAAGAGTAAGCGTACCATAATAATAGTAGCTATAGGCATGATACCACTTGTCAGACAGAAAGCTGTCCATTCTACATACCTTGCCTTATTTAACTATAATGACAATCTGAAGAAGAAACTATTATCTTTATTTTACAGATGAGGAGACAGTCTTAGTAAAATTGAGTGTTTTGTCCAAAGACACACAACAAATAAGTGTTACAGCCAGAATTCAAATTCAAGTTTGCCTGAGTCCAAAGCCTGTGGTCTTAATTAACGTATTATATACTTTCTTAGAACTCTTCTAAGGAAGACCTAATATAGTTATATCCTCAGAACCACACTTGACTGGTACCTATTCAGATTATTCTAGAAATGCCCCTACTCACTCTACTTCTACTGGCCCTTAAGACAGGACATTCTCTTTTCAGACAGTTCTAGTTTTTTCAGAGTTCTTTTTTTATATCAAGCCATGAATTCTATTCATTGGTTTAGCGTCTTCTAGAGTTTACATAGTAAGTGCAATCCCTGTTCCACAAGAAATCATTTATATGTGTGAAGATTGCTGTCATATCCCTGATTTTCTTTTTCTCCAGATCAGAAAAAAGATACTGAAATGCAGATAATTTATAACAGCTCACTGGTAAGACAGTGAAGGCTACCCAGGTTCAGAGGAAACAGGGAGAACTTTTATATAAAACTGCAAGGAAAAAACATAATGAGGAATAAAGGGTTTTAATTGAGACTTCAAAGACAGTGTTTTGAGAGGCAGAGAAAGGATATGAAATGGATATAGAAAGAGTGACCTGTGTAGAAAGCATATTTCCACATGTTCTTACTCATAAGCGGACCCTGAACAATTATCATAATACTATACGAAAGGGATTGGCAGTGGTAACTGCCGGTGGGGGAAGGGCACACTTCATCAATAAGGGTACCTGATCTCAAACCAGATGAAGTGGGGACCAAAGTGAGGCCAAAACTTTACCTGTACAATGACCACTTGTATACCTAACCCTGAATTATACCCATCTTTAAAATAAAAATGTTTAAATTTAATTAAATTTTTTAAAAAAGCATATTTGTGTGCTGCAAGGGATCTAATTCACTGGATAAGGAGTTGATAGGGCAGGCTAGCACATTGCAGCCAGTTTGTGAAAGGGTTTGAATGTCAGGTGAGGAGGAAATGACACATCAAAATGATATTTTAGGAATCTTAATCTGGCAATCTGAGATAATAGCCAAAAGCAGATAGGAAGCCACTGGGTTATGGTAGGCTGAGTGAAAGTAGCAGCAATGGGATTAGCAAGGAGGAGATGGATTAGAAAGGCATTAGGAGTGGTTAGGATTTCATAACTTCCTACCTTGACAGTCAACACCAATACTATGTTCCCTATAGGGTAAAGAGGAAAGGATTTGTTTATTACACATTTATTATTACCCATCTTCTGTGTGTCAAGAACTTTACATGTAATCTGTCATTTATTGAGTATAGTACCAAATGTTTTAAATTCATTATTTCATTTACTTTTTTTACCAGCCCTGTGAGATAGTATTTTCTCTGTTTTACGTGCTATGAAATAGAAGCTTAGAGAGGTTAAGTACAAGTGATAAAGCAGAAGAACCGTAATTCTTACCCTAGTCTATCTAACTGAAAACCTGTATTTTTTTTCTTTCTTTCTTTCTTTTAGATTAGAAAATACAGTTTATTTAGAAAGTAAATTAGAGAGAGAGAGAACTAAAGAGGAGATTTACCTCCCCAAGGTAGGGAAGAGGGCCAAAGCCAGGAAACATGGCCACACCAGACTCTAGTAAGGTAATGGTCAAAAGCCTGTATTTTTTCTACTAGACCACACTCTCATAAACCTTGAGCATGGCATTAGGATCTGACCCTGACTTGCCTCCCTAGCCTCATCTCCTACTTTTACCTTTTGCCCACTGGAGACTCCAGCCATACTGAAGTCCCACCCCACTCCTTGAATATTTTAGCTCTTCTTGTATGTTCCTATTTGCTGCTGATACTAATCCTTCTACTTTGAATTTGAAATGCCCTTATTCACCTGGTAAACTTCATTTTTTAAGATCAACTTATAACCTCTATGAAGAAACCATCCCAGACTTCCTCAAGGAGAATTTTTTTCCTGACTACCCACAATATCTTGCGTATTTTCCTATTATAGCTCTTACATTGTATGATATAGTTCTTCATAAACAGGATCGTGTTTTCATTATCTTTTTATTACCAATATAGCAAAGGCCTGGCAGATATTAAGACTCATTCAGTGAATACTTAATGAATAAATAAATGTATGAATGGCATTAAGTAATCCCCCATGTTATTTGAACAAAATAATTTTAGAAAATATTTGTTGACCAGAAGAATGAGCCAGTTGACTACAAGACAGTGGGAAGACCAAGGAGTTATAATGCTCATGTCCTTCCCCAGGGACAGTGTTTCATGTTAAAATGGAATAATATCCATAGCTTAGAAATTCGACATTATTACCTTTATTTTAGTTCCTGAAATTCTTAGCTTTTGAACAACTTAGTTTATGTTTACCTTAATTTCTTTCAGCCTGTGGACCCATCTAGACTTCGTTGCCTTGTCAATAACCATTTTTAAAGTTGGTGTTTATAGAAAAACTTAAGAGCAAACAGCCATGTAATTTCACCTTTTAGAAGTTGTATTGCTCCTTAGAAGGATGTTCTTATCATGCTTACTTAATTTGTTCCCTTTTTACAGGTCAACACATATACCCTGAGATGCTGAAAAAAGGGAGTGGGAGATGGTAGACTTAAAATAACTTTAGGTTGGTCTCCTGAATTTATATTATATTAGCAAACTTTATCACTTTTTTTTAAAAATTGGAGCCCAATAACTATAATGCCACTTTCTGTCTTTATTTTACATTTTGATATAAAGGGCTGATCAGTCAATTGCAGTGGATGCCTTTTCTCAAAATAAAAATGAATTACAGGGAACTTAGCCACCAATTTCCTCATTAAAATGTGCAAAATATAGTAAACAGTTCACCTGAGCAAGATTAAAAACAGAATGAACCATTTTAGTATGGAGTGGTGAGCAAAGCAGTCTTTGCGTCCAAATAATTAGTTAGGTGGCGTTGTACAAATCACTTGGCCTCAAACTGTGATAGAAATACAGGCTTTGAAGCCCATATAGATTAAAATCTGGCTTTAGTACTTACAGCTATGGATCAAAAACAAGCTGCCTAATTTCTCTCAGCTTTCGTTTTCTCACTCGTAAAAATTTATTTAAAGGCACCTTGTAGAAATGTGGTGAGTCTTAGAAATATACACACAGCATTTAGCACAATGCCAGATACATAGTAGCTAGTCAATAAATAGTGGTTGTTATTATTATTAAGAATTTAAAAGCAGAATCTACTTTTATTTATTTGCTTTGAGCTGAACTTGGTTATTTTTGTGATCTTCAGATTATTTTTGTAAAACTGGGGAAAATGTGAGATTAATTTTGTTGTATGAGTTATCTCTTCAAGAGAATGATGTATTTGCAGAGAGCTTGCTTTCTTTTAAAGAAATTTTCATTAGTATTAGCCCCAAAGCAGTTACCTTTAAGTGTCTCTTTTTTTGTTTCTTCCCCACCATAGAAATCTGATACCAGCGTCAGTGATTTCCTCAGTGAAGATGATGATATTGTCCCTTCTAAAAAAATGAACCAGTCAAAAGCTCTTACCAGATCATCTAAGGATCTAGAATCTAGTGATCATAAGCTAAAGAAGAGGACAGCAGGCAAGAAAAATAGGTGAGCATCTCTGTGAGTGCTTGTTTAAAGGCAAAAGCAGAGCCAAGCGCAGTGGATCACGCCTATAATCCCAACACTTTAGGAGGCCAAGGAGAGAGAATCACTTGAGCCCAGGAGTTTGAGACCAGCCTGGGCAACATAGCGAGAACTTGTCTCTACAAAAAAAATAAAATAATTGACTGGGCATAGTGGTACGCTCCTATAGTCCCAGCTTCTCAGGAGGCTGAGGCAGAAGGATCACCTGTGCCCAGAAGGGCTAGGCTTCAGTGAGTCATGATTGTGCCACTGCACTACAGCCTGGGTGACAGAGTGAGACCCCAACTCAAAAAAAAAAAAAAAATGGGCAGCCAGGCTCGGTGGCTCAGCCTGTAATCCCGCGCCTTGGGAGGCTGAGGTGAGTGGATTGCCTGAGCCCGCGGGTTCGAGACCTGCCTGGGCAACTTGGTGAGATCTCATCTCTACAATAAAATCAAAAAATTACCCGGGCGTAGTAGCGTGCGCCTGTAGTTCCAGCTACTTGGAAGGCTGAGGCGGAAGGATCGCCGGAGCCCAGCAGGTCGAGACTGTGGTGGTCGGGAGCAGCCACTGCACTCCAGTCTGGGCAACGGAGTGAGACTCCAACTCAAAAAAAAAAAAGGCAAAAGCAAAGGAATATTATTTTCACAAGATCTCCGAAAGTGAAATGATCTATGTTTATGCAACACCCTCAGAGTAGTTAAGTTGTAGTAACTCAGTAAACATTGTAATCCTTAAAAAGAATGATAACATGAGAAGATGGGTACAATTAAACTGATTAAATGATTAAAGGAGAAAGCAGAATTTTAGGTTGTGTATATACTGTGATCATTCCTATGTAGAAAATATGCATAGGAAAGCAAATGAAAAGGAACACATAAAAGTGACAGTAGTTGTATTAGGATAGTGGGTAACTGAAATAAAGTCAGTGTCCCTTCTAATTTTGTAGTGTCAAGTTCTATACTTGTGGTGGAGATAAACTTCAAGAGTATAAGAATATTTGTATATTTTTTCAGATTTCTTGCAATACAGATTATACAGATAATCAAAGCTGTTTCCAGTGCTTGATAACTTGTGAATTGAGATGCTTGGGGCCTTACCTCTTTCCTCCTCTTGCCTGTGCAAATTAGAGTGTTTCATGTTGGGCCTCTAACCATCTGCCTTACTTTATGAACTCCTTTCAGGAATTTGATTGAAGAACAGATGATCTCAGAACCCCCAGAAGATGCTCAAGTGATGACATTAAGTGTGGATAGACTTGCCCTTCTGGGTAGAACACATTCAGTGAGAATCATCATCGAAACAATGAAAGTTCCTCCAGATAGTCCTCAAATGACCCCTGGCAAAAAAAGCTTTGCTGGGCGACCACCTAAACTGACAACAGCAAAAAAGCGGTATGTCTCTAACATGAGAAGGCTAAATTTGGCATTTCTGGAAAGTGTGTTGATGGTAATTAATAATTGTTTGGTTTTTATTATTTAATTATTTAGGGACAGCTTCTCACTGTCACCTGGCTAGAGTGCAGTGGCACAATCATGGCTCACTGTAACCTTGAATTCTTGGGCTCAAGTGGTCCTCCCACTTCAACCTTCTGAGTAGTTAGAACTGAGGTGCATATGCTACCATACCCAGCTAATTTTTTGGTTTTTTGTAGAGACAGGGTCTTGATATATTGATATATTGCCTAGACTGGTCTTGAACTTCTGGCCTCAAGCAATCCTTCCAGCTTGGCCTCCCAAAGTATTAGAATTACAGGCATGAGCCACCACACCCAGCATGATAGTAATAATCAATAATTGCATGACACTTTATTATTTGTGATGTTTTCTTTCTTTCTTTCTTTTTTTTTTTTTTTTTTTGAGTTGAAGTCTCACTCTGTCACCCAGACTGGAGTGCGGTGGTCACTCCCGGCCACCGTAGCCTCAACCCACTGGGCTCCAGCGATCCTTCCACCTCAGCCTTCCAAGTAGCTGGAACTACAGGCGCGCGCTACCACACCCGGCTAATTTTTTGATTTATTGTAGAGATGTGGTCTTGCCAAATTGCCCAGGCAGATCTCGAACCCGCGGGCTCAGGCAATCCACTCACCTCAGCCTCCCAAAGCACGGAAATACAGGCTGAGCCACTGAGCCCGGCTATTTGTGATGTTTTCATAAGCATCATTCAACCAACAGAAATGTATTGAATCTTCCTCTAGGTCCCAAGAACTATGTTCAGTAAGTGTGAGAATAAAGAAAATTAAGATGCATACTCTGTTCTTGTACACCTTACAGTTAGCTGAAGAGAAAAACATTTGAATGACTGTCCATAACATAAAACCAAAAGAGATGTTCTGTATTAAAAGTGCTGAGGGAACACAAGGAAGGGAGCCTTTAATTCCACCTGACAGGATTGGTGAAGGTTTGAAGAAGAGGTAGGGCCTCTGAGGACTAAAAATAGGATGTTCAAAGAAATGTAGGATTTCTCAGACAGAAAATAGATTTATTTGGTTAGTTTTTCAATTACTTTTTTTGTTTTTATTTTTAGCACGTTTTTTCTGGAATATCACTTTCCTGTGGGTTTTTCCAAAAGTGGACTGGGAAAGACAGCTTTGATCACTGAAGCTGTGCGACTCGCCTCCAGTAAAATTACAGATGGAGGTAAGAGACAGACTGGTTTTCTGCTCCTTAGATATTTTGAAAGAATTTTTGAATTCCTGATTACTCATTTGGCTTTTGTAGTATCATAGTATCTTAGAGCTGGAAAGAACTTTAAGTTTAAATCTACCCTAATTCCTTTATAAATGAGGAAACTGACTCAATAGTACTATGACTGTCCTGATGTAAGGCAGCAGGTCACTAGCTTAGCTGAGACTCGAACTCAGAACTTCTTTCACTTGTCACCATTTTTTTGTCTTTTTTAAAACCACTTTACCAAGGCATAATTTATATACCACACAATTCACTCATTAGAAGTGTAAAATTTAATGTTTTTTAGTATATTTGCAGGACTATGCAACCATTACTGCAATCTAATTTTAGACATTCTCATCCTCCCTAAAGGAAACCCCATACTTATTAACATTCACTCCCCATTTCTC
The DNA here is from genome assembly GCA_963574415.1 of Tarsius wallacei. Lineage (NCBI taxonomy): Eukaryota > Metazoa > Chordata > Mammalia > Primates > Tarsiidae > Tarsius > Tarsius wallacei. Next base: position 17,268 of record CAUYQG010074688.1, read on the forward strand.
TCTCCCTACCATCCCTAAACAACCACTAGTCTACTTTATGTCTCTATCAGTTTGTCAATTCTGATTATCTTATATAAATGGAATCATGCAACATGGAATTTTTGTGACTGGTTAATTTGACTCTTCATAATATTTTAAAGTTTCATTGATGTTGTGATATGTATCAATATTTCATTCCTTTTTATTACTGAATAGTTTTCCATTGAATGGATTTACCACATTTCATTTATTAATTCTTCAATTAGGTTGTTTCCACTTTTGGCAATTTTACATAATGCTGCTATGAACATTTGTGTACACGGTTTTGTATAGATGTGTGTTTTCATTTTCCTTGAGTATATATATTCGTACATATCTAACTGTGGATTTGTTGGGTCATATAGTAACTCTGTTTTAACTTTTTATTTTTTTGAATTGGAGTCTCACTCTGTTGCCCAGGCTGGAGTGTAGAGGCATGCTCACTGCTACCGCAGTGGCATGCTCATGGCCACCACAGTCTCGACCTCTGGGCTCAGGCTATCCTTCCACCTCAGCCTTCCAAGTAACTGGAACTGCAGGCACACACTACCACTCCCAGCTTATTTTTTTGATTTATTGTAAAGATGAGGTCTCACCAAGTTGCCCGGGCTGGTCTTGAATTCTCTCACCTCAGCCTCCCAAAGTGCTGGGATTACAGGCTTGAGCCACCACACCTGGCCTGTTTTAACTTTTTAAAGAATATCGTTTTCAACAATGGCTGCAACATTTAATATTCCCTTCAGCAGTATACGTGTATGAGGGTCCTAATTTCTCTACATCTTCATCAGCACTTGTTACTTTCCATTATTTTTTATTCTAGCTAGCATAGTGGGTATGAAGTTGTACTTGATTGTGGTTTTGATTTGCATTTTCCTGATTACTAATCATGTTGAGCATCTTTTCATGTGTTTGTTGGCCATTTTTATATCTGATTTGGAGAAGTTTCTGTTCAGATCCTTTGCCCATTTTTTTAATTGGGCTGTCTTTGTATTATTGAATTGTAAGAGTTATTTGTATAATCTGGATTCAAGTCCCTTATCAGATCTAAGATTTGCAAATAATTTCTCCCATTCTGTGAGTTTTCCTTTCACTCTCTAGATGGTATTGTTTATAACACAAAGACTTAATTTTTACATAGTCCAATTTATCTATTTTTGTTGTTGTTGTTGCTTGTGCTTTTAGAGATTTCTTTTTCTACATTTAAAAAATATTTCTAATATAGAAAAAGGGTAATATGTATATTTATGTTTCTGCCATCAAAAATTGCAGTTGCTTTTATGACATATTTTGAGAATATCTTTGCCTTGGTTCTCCATTTGGATCCATAAACAGTTCATTGATGTAAAGTTTCTACTGTGGAAGGTAGTTTGAGAAGTAAAAGATGTGGTCCTAACACTCCTACATATTCAAGTCACTTTCCTTTACAGCATGGTAGCATTGGGGTTTTGTTTTTTGGTTTTTTGAGTCAGGGTCTCACTCTGTCATCTACGGTAGAGTGCAGTGGCACCGTTAGGGTTCATAACAGCCTGGACCTTCTGGGCTCAAGCGAGCCTTCCATCTCAGCCCGCCAAATAGTTGGGACTACAGACACATGATACCACACACTGCTAAGTTTTTTATTTTTTGTAGATCCAAGGTCTCACTGTATTGCCTAGGCTGGTCTTGAACTCCTGGGCTCAAGCAGTCCCCAACTCACTTTGCCAATCCAAGTGCTGGGTACAAGCATGAGCCACCGTGCCCAACCATAACATTGGATTTTTGAATTTTTATTTGCCTTGTTTTGTTTATTTGCTTTTTGAACTAGATAATCCATTCACATGGTTCAAGATATAAAGGTACTATTTTTGTAGGCAAATAATTTTGTTGATTTTATATCCTTCCTGAGTTATTTTATGCATATATCAGCAAATATGTTTACTTTTTCCTCCCATATTTATGCAAATGTTAGTGTACCATATACAGATTGAGTATCCCTTATGCTTGGGACCAGGAGTGTTTAGAATTTGGGGTTTTTTCAGATCTTGGAATATTTGCACACACATAAGAGCTATCTTAGGAATGGGGACCCAAGTCTAAACATGAAATGTATTTATGTTTCATACATACCTTATACATATAACCTGAAGCTAATTTTATGCAATATTTTAAATAACTTTGTACATGAAATAAAGTGTTGACTGTGTTTTAACTGAGACCTGTCCCATGAATTCACGTATAGAATTTTCTACCATGACTTCATGTTGGCGCTTAAAAAGTTTTGGATTTTGAATTTTCAAATTAGGGATACTCAACCTGTATACTATTCTACACCTTGCCTTTAACTGCCTATAACTACACAAAGGATTAATGGACAATCAAATGGGATAATGATATAAAAGTATTAAATTCTAAAACAGTATGTAATTAATATTAGGTCATATTTGTTGGGTACTAAACTATGTGTCAAGAACTCTACACAGTGTTTTTACATATATTAACCATTTAAGCCTTACATTTAATTTTTCCATAGCTGAACATAAAGAGCTTCCTCATTTCTTTATGACTACATAATATGTCATCATATTGCTATGTCATAATGTAAACAATGCACCATTAATCAATATTTAAGTTGTTTCGGTCTTTTGCTGTTAAAAACAGTACTTCAATGAATAATCTTATACATGTATTATTTCTCACTTGGTGTGGGTATATTCAGCAAAAGTGTTAAAAATAAGCAGGTCAGGCACAGTGACTTACTTCTGTAATCCCAGCACTTTGGGAGGCCAAGGCAAAAGGATTACTTGAGGTCAGAAGTTCGAAACCAGTCTGGGCAACATAGTAATACTCCATCTCTACACAAAAATAAAAATAAATTAGCCAGGTACATTGGAGTATATCTATAGTCCTAGCTTCTTAGGAGACTGAGGCAGGGGGATCGTTTGCATCCAGAAGGTTGAGGCTGTAGTGAGCTATGATCAAGCTACTGCACTTCAGCCCAGGGAACAGAGCGAGACCCTGTCTCCAAATATAAATAAATAAATAAACACCTATTTCCCCTAAAAATAAAAAAAAAATGTTTAAAAACCTAAACTAATATACTCTTTTACTAGAGCACATGGTTTCGCTTTCCTCATCACCTTAAGCAAAAATTAGGACATTTAAAATTTCTTCTTATATTTACTTCCTGACTGTATGTTTAAATTATCAACAGCAGCAGAAGCTGTCCTAGAGATTTGTTCAGAGCATTCAATGATATATAAATGATCCTGTTTGCTGAAAGTAAGCATGTCTGAGGAGCTTTAGTGTGGTTAAACTGTTTTTATCAAACCCCTTCGTACAAAGAAAATTGTTGGATTCTTTATTCTTTTCCTTCTACCTCCTGCCTATGTGACATTTGATGAGTTTCTCTCAGCTTTAGTTTTTCCTTCTGTAAAACTGAAATACAGCAGTGCTCATTTTGCCCATACAGTGTTCATTAAAACTCATGCCACTTGGAATTGCATTATCAGTTACTGTGAACTGTGCAGAGGAAGAACACAGTTCAGATATTCACAAGTTTTAGTTAACATATTATCGCAAAGCAAGGACTGCCTATAACTACACAAAGGATTAATGGACAATCAAATGGGATAATGAATATAAAAGCATTAAATTCTAAAATAGTATGTAACTATAGTTGTTAGTTAGGTCATATTTGTTGGGTACTAAACTATGTGCCAAGAACTCTACTCAGTGTTTTTACATACATTAACCATTTAATCCTTACATTTAAAAACTGTGTATACACGCGCGCGCGCGCGCACGAGGAGAAAAAAACTGAGACATAAATTGATTAAGTAGCTTGTATAAGATTACACAGCTGGTTTATGGTGGAATTTCAGTCAAACTAGCACTGATTTGATTCTGTGTTGTATGCTCTTAAAATATATTATTTTTATTATATAGTTTTTGATTCAGTGCTTTTGTTTATCCTCCATTGTCCCACTTCCAGCCAACCCCATTCTCTTGTTATACTACCTACCAACTTGTCCTTTAAAAACAGTCATATTACTTTAAACCTAGTGAAGTATATGGCTGTGTCTCCTTATACATCTACTGGTCATATTCTTGGCATTCATTTCTCATAGCAAAGCAGAGCAATATAGCAACAGTTTATCTTCTGCATACTATATCCAGGGTTTTCTTTGTCTCTGCTTCTTCCATCCTACAACCCTAACACTTTGTGTTGAAGTCACACTGACTAGATCCCTGAAAGAGATTTTAATTAGATTTGCAAGGTAGGTGGATGGTCTCAAGGTATTGATTGATGATGACTCTAGTTGAGGGTATGACATGTGACCTAAGTATCTGCTTCTCCTTACAGTGGTGAAATTTCAGCAGCGATTTGTGTTTCCAGTACAGTTTGGTGGCCCAATGATAGAACACTGGTGGAATTCCAACCTTACTTTTCTAATTTATGCGAAGAAAACTCCACAGAAAAAGGTATTTCAAGTGGTTTTGACCTTTGCCGTACTTACTATTCACATCAGGAGTTTGGAGCAGCATCCCTACCTAAACTAGGAGTTTTTCCAGGCTCAGGCAACACTAATGCTTTTTATCAATAGTAGTAGTAGGGTCAGGCGCGGGGGCTCAAGCCTGCAATCATAGCACTTTGGGAGGTTGAGGTAAAATCTCGCCTTGGTATGGCCTCGTCTCTACAGTAAATCCAAAAATTAGCTAGGTGTGGTAGCATGTATCTGTAGTTTTAGCTACTGGAAGGCTAAGGTAGAAGGATCGCTTGAGCCCAGCAGGTTGAGGCTGCAGTGGCCATGAGCATGCCACTGCACTCCAGCCTGGGCAACAGAGTGAGACTCCAACTAAAAAAAAAAAAAAAAAATAGTAGCTGTAGTAGTAATATTGCTAA
>CAUYQG010074691.1:0-10967 GCA_963574415.1 Tarsius wallacei
AGAGCATGGAAACCTCCATTAAACGGCTTCTGCACTAGACAGGAGTCCAGTCTCTTTCTTTCTTTCTCTCTTTCCTTTTCTTCTTCATATCTATCCCTCGAATCGCCGACGCTGCCCCATCTTTCCAGGGACCCCCAAAAAACCCGCGGGGGCTGGCTCCCCGCAGTGATGGCACAAAAACAACAAAAAAAATCTGACAATTCACACACTAATAAATTGTCAGTGAGTCTGTGCAAGGTGTCTGCTAACAATAATATATTATTTCATTGTCCAGAATAGGAAGAACAATTAAAAAAATATTTATTTCAAGAAAAAATATTTAAGCACCTATGCTAAATCATTGTCATAGGAAAAAAAAGAAAAGCAAAATCAAGTAAACAAACAAAACTCAGCGTAGATGTACTAACTTTTTAACCTAGTGAATTAAAAATGCAATTCAAAGATCATAACTCAAGTAATGAAAGTTTAAGTATATTTTATAATGCTAAAACCTAACAAATAGAAAACAAAGATCATGTGCAAAACTGTCAAAATTTGAAATGTAAAGTACATTTTTAAAACAAATAGCAAATGATAAAATTATGCATTACAATTAATTGTTGAAACATATGATGTAAAAAGGCACAACAATTTGATAAAATCAACTACTAAAAGGACAAAGAAAATCACTGATTAAATACTAGGGAAAATTTCAATTTTTATCCAAGAGATATAACTTTCATAAAGGTACCAAATCATTTGAAAACAACAACAAAAAAACACTCCAAAAAACAAAACTATAAACCAATAAATAAATGGACAAATAGCAAGCAGGACGTTATGTTTCCAGGATTCCAGAAGACAGAATTTGGGTACTGTTTTAAAAAAAAATTCTACCCAACTTTTTATAGCAAATAAATCCCAACTGTATTAGAGATTATTTTACTTTTTAAGATAGTTTTACCTATATTCAGAGACATTCACATAAATAAATATATTTAACAAAGATGCCTTTTTTTTCTTACAGATATGTTCTCCCACCCCCTTGTTCTTTTCCTCCTTGTTTTTCATCTCCTCTATGCAGAAAAAAATCATTCCCCTACATCTCCTATATGAATATACTAGGGTGAATTTTTTTCATATTTTTTATGTTCATATAACCCAGTATAAAATATTTGTGTATCATATATCACATATATTGCTATTTTTAACCATAGTTTGCTTTATAAAAAAGGGATTTTTTTTTTGCATGTGTCTTGCTTTACTCACTCAACAATATCTCATAGAAATTTCTGTAAGTTAGTTTGTCTAATTCTACTTTACTTCTTTCAAGGACTTTATTGCTGCAGGCAAATGAAGACACTATTTTATTTTTATTTTTTTGCAGATGTAGTTCAGTTATCAAAAAACACGGTACACGTACCACAGTGAGGAGCTACAGAGTAGAGCAAGATTTCCAAAATTAGGGCTAAGAGCTAGGGAACACTCTTGAGGACTGATAATAAGTGGGGAGAACATAGAGTCAGATGGAGATTACATGAGAATATATGCAAAGAGCTGTGAATGTTATAAAGCCCACCACACTCCTTCAACATGTATGAGAACCGCCCATCTTACTTTAAGTCCAGAGAGAGGAGCTTTTGAATAATGGAAGAGTCTGATATATGTATCTCTCATGAGGCACACCTGGGCAATCAACAGACTAGGGGCTACTAGCTAACAGCTTTGTTGGTGTAACAAGGACAGTTCACTTCTTTGGAATGGGCCAGAGTCACTGGAGTTAGTACATGATAGATTCCCATATGAACAGAAGAGTGACAAGCAGGGTTCTTCTTGGACCCTGTCACATAGGTCTACATTCCAAAATCTCATCCAGACATTCCAGAAAATCATTAACGTTGAGTTATCCCCAGGGTACCTATTAAGTAAGACATTATCTGAGACCTTTTATCTCATTTTAGTATTCCAACCATGGTGACATCAAATATCAAAGGAATCCAGTTGGCAGCCTGTAACAGGAAACAGTATTCATCCAAGATAGTGAGAGGAATCAGCCTTGCTCAGTCAGTTATGTGCATGGAAGGAGATGCAAATGTTACTACCCTTTTAAACCTCACAATTCTTGTATTTTCATCAAAATGGATGCAAATGAAGATTAAAAGGACATAGCAATGGATTCAAATAGTAAGGTATTAAAGGGCATTTATTCATTATCTCTTCTGCTTCTATTAACAATTCTGAAAAACACACTTTTAGGTATAATTACCAACTTAAATATGAAAAATGACCTATGAAAACACAGCTTTTATATTTTCTTCTGTAATCATAGAAGCAGAACGATTACTCTAAAGGAACTACAAAGATTATGCCATGGATAAAATAACAAATTATTTAATTTTGTCAAAAAATAAATAAAGCATAATAGATAAACAAAACTAAAAGCGAATGTGCACTTTAAAAATTACCAGTTCAAATTTACACCAGAAAAGTGGAGGAAGGATAATTTTTTACTAGAGATTATGATTGTATCTACAAGAAACCATGAGGCCTTTTGCCTTTGATTTGTTATGCTTTTAAATTTGAACATACTACTTTTAACAAGCAAACTTACTACTACTTCAAATGAAAAACAGAAAAGAATGAATACTTTATTTATAAATAAACAATAAAAAATCATCAACCACAATGACCAATTCACATTTATATCAAGTCCAAGATACATATGAACATAATCACTCTACCATTTAACATTGTACTGGATTTATTCATTCATGCAAATAGAGCTAGTTTAGAAATAAAAGCAACAAAAAATATTATAAATTATAAAGGAATATTGACACTATTTGCAACTGAAGGCACAAAAAGGAATTATAAACATAACCATAAAAATGTCTGTTTACACATAAATAAAATAAATTTCTACTATGTTAATTACAAATTCATTGATGCATATATCTTATATAAAATGAAAAGATTTAGGAAAACTCATAAATAAATCTAAAAGACCTGGATATATCTTAAAAGCAGTTTTTAATTTGAGATAAAATATAGAGAACAAAAATGTCTAAAAAGTAGAAAAATTCAACATTGAGGGAAAAATAGCCTAGGATTTGGATGGAAATTCAGAATGAATGTATATTATTCCAGTTTTTATAAAATGGCACAAAAAATAATAGAAGAACATAAACTAGGTATGACTTTCTGGAAGAAAGTAATAGTCACTATAAGTCAATGCTATCACTAGAACAAGGAGAAAATGCTTAACACATAATTCAACATATTAGCAAAATCGTCAGAAAGCTTTGAAGCAACAAAATAATATCAAATTTTAGATGGATAAAAGTATACTATAGTGAACTGATGATGATATAACAAACTGTTTTCTTTTCTGTTCCACTTAGAGAGGGTTAAAATCTGGGCTAAAGCAGAACATTAAAATTTGGGACATTGCAAGTGTTGACCACTGCCAAGGGACAAAGAAACCAGCTAAATTCTCGAAAGTTTCACGGGAATGTCAGACAAATCTGAAATGTGAAGGGTGTCTAACCTCAACTTTGTTTTCTTTCAAACTTTCTGAGTTGTAGGGCTTTGTGATCAGTTGAAGAACTAAGCTATCTTTTATTTTTCCTCCACAAGACAGGTGATGGTGTCCCAAACTATTTCAGTGTTTAGACACACACACACACACACACACACACACACACACGGGCAACACTTAAGCATACTTCAAGTATCCTCATCACAATTTTGCAGATTTTAAATCCTTGCAAAGAGAAACGGGAGGCTGCAAAAAATTTGATAGCATGGGAAAATTGCGAGCAAGTTTTCATGACTCAGGAGAAAGAAATCTTCTAAGCTTTATTTATCTATTTATTTAAATATTTATTTATCTATTTATTTAAATATTTATTTATTTATTTAGTTGGAGTCTCACTCCATTGCCCAGGCTGGAGAGCAGTGGCATGCTCATGGCTACCCCAGCGACGACTTGCTGAGCTCCAGCGATCCTTCCGCCTCATCCTTTCAGTAGCCGGAACTACAGGCGTAGGCTACCAAGTCCGGCAACTTAGAAAAAAAAAAAAAAAAACTTATTGTAGAGACGAGGTCTGGGCCAAGTTGCCCAGGCTGGTCTCCAGCTCGCGGGCTCAGGCAATCCACTTGCCTCGGCCTCCCAAAGTGCTGAGATTACAGGCTGAGTCACCAAGCCCAGCCCTTTTAATCTTTAAATCAAATGACCACTAAAATAGAGGAACAATAGTAAAACAGAGAAAGACTAAATCTTACTACGACTTGAATCCAACTCCAACAGCTTAATCTAACACCACATTCAAGTGCATTCTGTCAAATTGTCCTAAAGACAAATGAAGAAACATTTTCAGGTAGAAGTTAGTACCATTTGAGGACACTCCACTTCTTTCCTATTTAATGAAAATTTACTAGATATACAAAGACGGTATTTAAGAAGATTTTAAAAGAGAAAAAGGCCCGGAAAAGATCCAGAGAGGATGAAGATGTTGGAGTTAATGAAAAAGTACTTAAAATAACAATGGTTAATATTTTTAAACTATAAGACTATATAAATAAAATAAATGAAGGAATAGAAATTGCACTAAAAAGTTAAATTTGAATAGAATTATCAAAACCACCCTCAATACATGGAGTGAGGAAAGAATATTTGAAACACAACTGGATTTAACAGCAAATGGCACTTACCAGAACAGAAAATAGAAACTCAAATAAATGTTAGTAGAAAAATACCTTTTTCTTTTTTTTTTTTGAAGATGTGGGGTACAATTCGGGATTAGGTATACAAGTGGTCATTGTAAAGGTAATGTTTGGGCCTCCATTAGGTTCCCACTTAGCCTGGCTTGAGATCAGGTAACCTTATTGATGTTATGTGCCCACCGCACCCCTGGCACTTTTCCACTATGACCCAATCCTTTTCTTACAGTATTGTGGTAAATGTTCAGGTTCCACTTATGAGTGAGAACACGTGGTACTCAGTTCTTTGTTTCTGTGAGAGATCACTGAGTATGATGGACTCTAAAACCATCCAAGTTGCTGCAAAGCCTATAATTTTGTCCTTCTTTATGGTCTGTAATGTTCCATTGTGTACATGCGCCACATTTTTTTTTCTCCAGTCCACATTTGATGGGCAACACTGGTGGTTCCTTGTTTTCTGATTGTGAATAGTGCTGAAATAAACATGTATGCAAGACATATTTTTTGTAGAGTGATTTAAATTCCTCCAGGTATATTCCCAGAAGAGGGATTATTGTTGGGTCATATGGAAGTTCTATTTTTAGTTATTTTAGGAATTGCCACAGTTTTCCACAGAGGTTGAACTAGTTTTCATTCCCACCAACAGTGTAGAAGTGTTCATTTTTTTCTGCATTCTTACCAGCATCTGTTGTTTTTTATTTTATTAATGATGTCCACTATTATTGGAGTTAGGTGGTATTTTAGTGTGGTGGTTCTTATTTGCATTTATTTATTAGTGAGACTGAGCATTTTTTCATGTGTCTGTTGTCTGCTTAAATGTCTTCTTTTGAGAAGTGCCTATTCATGTCTTTTGCCCACTTTTTAATGTGGCTGTTTGTTTTTTTTCCTTTAGGCACATTTGAGTTCCTTATAGATGCTGGATGTTAGGCCTTTGTCAGATATACAGTTGGCAAATATTTTTTCCCATTCTGTAGGCTTTCTCCCTGCTTCCTTAATAGTTGCTCTTGCTTTGCAGAAGCTTTTCAGTTTGATGAGGTCCCACTTGTCTATATTAGCTATCATGGCATGGGATTTTGGGGGTTTTTATCAGGAATTGGCTGTCTATTTTGATTTCCATAAGAGTATCTGCTGTGCTTTCTAATATTCCTAAAGTTTGAGGTTTTACATTTAGGTCTTTGATCCATTTAGAGTTGATATTTGAATATGGTGATAGGAAGGAGTGCTGTTTCCTTCTTCTGCACATGGTCAGCCAGTTTTTCCAACACCATTTACTGAATAAATTCTCCTCTCCCCAGTGGTTATTGATGGAGACTTTGTCTAAGAAAAGTTAGTTGAGAAACTGAGGTTTTGCTTCCAGAATCTCTACCTGTTCCATTGGATTATATACCTGTTCTAGTGCCAATATCAGGCTGTTAAACTATTGTAGCCTTGTAATAAATTTTAAAGTCTGAAAGTGTGAATCCTGTCCCTTAGTTTCTTTTGCTAAGGATTATTTTTAGCTATTCATGGTTGTTTATATTTTTATATGAATTTCTGTATTGTTGTTTCCAGGACTGACAAGAAAGATGTTGGCAATTTAAATGGTATTGCATTGAATCTGTAGATTGCCTTAGGAAGAATAGCCATCTTAACAATGCTGACTCTTCCAATCCATAACATGGAATATATTTTCCATTTGTTTGTGTCATATTTGACTTCTTTGAGTAGTGTTTTGCATTTTTCTTTGTAAAGATCTTTCACTTCTCTGGCTAGAAAGATGTCAAGGAATTTCATTTTTTTGTGGCTATTGTGAATGGGAGTGTTTTTCATTTGGTTCTCTACTTGCTGTTGTTGGCATCTAAGAATGTGTCTTTTGGACACTTATTTTATACCCTGAGACTTCACCAAAGCCCTCTATCAGTGCAAGGAGGTTTTTGACACATTCTCTTGGATTGTTGAGGATCATATCATCAGCAAAGAGGGACAACTTGACTTCCTCTTTTCCTTTTTGGATACCCCTGATTTCCTTTTCTTGTCTGATTGTTCTAGCTAGAACTTCCAACACTATGTTGAACAGGAGGGGTGACAGTGGGCAGCCTTGTCTTGTTCTGGCTTTTAGAGAAAATGCTTCCAATTTCTATCTATTTAGGAATATGTTGGCTGTAGGTTTACGATAGATAGCTTTGACTATGTTAAGGTATGCACCCTCAATACATAGATGTTCAAGGGTTTTTATCAAGAAGATATGCTGTAGTTCATCAAAAACTTTTCCTTCATCTAATGATATAATCATGTGGTTCTTGTTTTTATATTTGTTGATGTGTTTAATTACATTTGTTGTTTTGCAGGTGTTGAATCAGTTTTGCATACCAGGGATGAAGCCTACTTGGTTATGATGATGATTTTTGAGTTGTGTTCTTGTGTCTGATTTGTTAGAATCATGTTGAGAATTTTTGCGTCTATTTGAATCAGGGATATTGGCCTGTAGTTGTGTTTTGTTGTATCTTTACCTGGTTTGGGTATCAGTTTGATGTTAGTGTTATAAAATGATTGGGAGAGAGTTCCATCTTTCTTATTTTCCTGGAATACTTTTAAAAGGATTCCTATCATCTCCTCCTTGTATGTTTTGTAGAATTCCATTGGAAATCCATCTGATTCAGGGCTTTTTTTCGTAGGTAGTTTTCTAATGATATAATTAATATTCTGGGTTGTTATTGGTCTATTTAGGATCTCAGTTTCTTGTTTCTTCAACCTAGGGGGGTTGTGTGATGTCAGAAATTTCTCCATTTCATTTAGGTTATTGAGTTTGATTTCATCCAGGTGTACAAAGTAATCACTAATAATCTTTTGTATTTCTTTGAGATCAGTTTGACTTTAACTTTTGCATTTCTGATTGTGTTTATTTGGGCTGTTTCTCTCTTTTTCTTGATCCTTCTGGCTAGGGGTACATCAATCTTATTTATCCTTTGAAATAACCAGCTTTTTGTTTCATTAATTTTTTTCTATGATATATGTGATTCTATGTCCCATATTTGGGCTCTTAGTGCTGTTTTCATGCCATTCCAGAGTTATTGGTAAGATATTTCTTCATTTTTATTTGTTTCTAGGAATCTTTTAATTTCTGTTTTGATATCTGTATTGACCCAGGAATTGCTCAGCATCATGCTGTTTAGTGTCCATCTCTTTGTGGGTTTGGAGGGAATTTTGTTGGTGGTAACATTTATTATTATTCCATTGTGGTCTGAGAAGGTGCATGACAGTATTTCATCTTGTGAAATTTTTATATGCTTAATTTACAGCCGAGGATGTGGTCAATTTGAACTACATTCCATGTAGTGATTAGTAGAATGTATATTCTGTTGGTTGTTGGGTTGAATGTTCCATAGGTATCTATTAGTCAATTTGTTCAAGCGTCAAGTTGAGGCGCTGGATCTCTTTGTTGATTTTTTGGCCTCAGTGATCTATATAGGATTGTTAGCAGGGTATTTAAGTCCTCAGCAATGATAGCGTTATTGTCAATATCTTTTTTACTTTACTTAGTAGCTGCTTTATAAAACCTCGTGCTCCTGTGTTGGGTGCATACTTGTTTAGGATGGATATTTCTTGTTGATTGATGGATTGAACCTTTTATCATTATGTAGTGCTCTTCCATATCTTTTTAAATTTTTGATAACTTAAATGTTGTTTTGCCTGATATTAAGACCACTACTTCTGCCTTCTTTTGTTATCCATTTGTCTGAAAGTTTGTTTTTCATCCTCTAACTTTGAGTCTTCAGGCATCCTTTGAAGTGAGATGAGTTTCTTGGAGGCAGCAAATTACTAGGTCATGTGTTTTTATCCAATTTGCTATTCTGTGTCTTTTCAGCAGTGCATTTAGTCCATTCACACCCAGGCTGACTATTGAAATGTGAGAGTTTGTCCCTGTCATAATGCTTTGACAAGGTTGCTTTTTTTTGGTTTAGCTGTTCTGTTCATATATGTGTGTGTTTTCATTTTTGTGGCTATGCTGTATGTTCTGCTGCTTCTGTGTTTGTTTGTAATCTTGTGAAGTATATGGTCTTTCTTTCTTTTTTTTTTTTCTTTGTTATACAACATCTTCTTATGCATCTCCAGTAGAGTTGGTCTGGAAGTAGCATATTTTCTTAGAGATTTAATGTCTGGAAAGGATTTTAATTCTCTGTCGCTGAAGAAGCTTAGCTTGGCTGGGTAAAAAATTCTAGGTAAAAATTGTTTATCTTTGAGAACATTAAAGATTTGGATCCAATACCTTCTGGCCTATAGTGTTTCTGAAGATACGTCTATAACAATTCTGATTGATTTCCTCTGGTAGGTATTCCAACCCTTTTCTCTTTCTGCCTTTGGGATTTTTCCTTTCCTACCTATTTTGTGCAGGTGAATTACTAAGTGTCTAGGCATTGGTCTTCTCATAAGATGTCTTGCAGGGGTTCTCTGAATTGCTTGTGCTTGTATAGTCATATCTCTGACCAGATGAGGGACATTTTCTTAAATGACCTCATGGAAGGTTTGTTCCAGGGTGTTTTCCATTTCTCTTTCTACTTTTGATATTGCAATTAGACATAGATTTTGTTTCTTGATAAAATTGCACATCTTTTAAAAAGTTTCTTCTTTCTTCTTGAGTTTTTTTTTTTTCCGATAATTTTGATAGATTGAGGTAATTCCATATTTTGGTCTTCCAGCTCTGAGATTCTTTCTTCTGTTTGATCAATCCTGCTTGCCATGCTTGCCAGTTTGTTATTTATTTCATGGATGTAGTTTTTTTTATTTCTGTTATTTCCAAGTACACTTTCTGAAGTCTGTCTAGCTCAGTTGAAATTTCATTTAGTTTTATCCCTTGCTTTTCTTGATTTGTATCCATTCTATCCAACACATCTCTGATCTCCATGAGTACCTTCTAGGAACTGTCATTCAGGGAAATAATCATTGCTTGCGTCCCAGTAGCTATTCTTTTTTTTTTTTTTGAGTTGGAGTCTCACTCTGTTGCCCAGACTGGAGTCCAATGACCACTCCCAGCCACCACAGCCTCTACCTGCTGGGGTCCGGTGATCCTTCCACCTCAGCCTTCCAAGTAACTGGAACTACAGGGGTGTGCAACCATGCCCGGCTAATTTTTTTGATTTATTGTAGAGATGAAGTCTTGCCAAGTTGCCCAGGCAGGTCTTGAACCCATGGGCTCAGGCAATCCACTCACCTCAGCCTCCTAAAGCATGGGATTACAGGCTGAGCCACCGAGCCTGGCTTCCAGTAGCTATTCTTTCTAGCATTGACTCTTTGCTGGGACTCTGATGGTTACCAGATGTTATTTGCTGACTTTTCTTCATTTGTAGAAGTTCTCTTACCTCCCTTTTTAATTCTGCTTTTGCTTAGTGAAAAATGGAGAAGCAGTCAATTCTAATATTTGCTCTACCTTTTGTCTTTCCTTGAGCCAGGTGTCTAGGTTTTATAAATTATGGATTGGGGCTAGGAATGGGGCATTTTGATTTCTCTTTACAATTTTGAGCATTTACTAGGGCATGCCGAAGGGGCTGCAAGGATTCAGAACCTTTTGGTATGTCATAAAGTTTACTATGTGGTGAATGGGCCAACTGGAACTTACACTCCATCTCTGCACATTATGATCTTACAGTGGGTATGCTTGCATAGCCCCAGAGTCTAAGACAGGGTATATGAGAGAAAAGAAAAGAAAGAACAAAGGGAAAGAAAGAGAAAGAGGGAAAAAGAGAAAAGAAAAGAAAAGAAAACCAGAGAAGGAACAAAGAGAGAGAAGTTAAGGAGGAAAGAAAAGAGAAAATCAACAAACAAATAAAGCAACTGACTGAGATAATCAAACATACCAATATCTGCCAAAAAATGGGTGATAAAGTATTCTCAGCATTAATATGTCTCTTTGAGAGATGGCACTCCCTCTTGTGATGGGTCCTGCAACTTCAGGTTCCATATTCACTGTTGAAACTTAAGATGTTAGAATCTTTAAAATTTATTACAACACTACAACAGTTTAACAGCCTGGTGTTGGTACAAAAACAGGCACATAGACCAATGGAACAGGATAGAGATTCTAGAAGCAAAGTCTCAATTTCTCAACCAACTCATCTTTGACAAAGCCTCCAACAACAACCACTGGGGAGAGGAGAACCTATTCAGTAAATGGTGCTGGAAAAAGTGGGTGACCACATGCAGAAGATTGAAACAGGATCCTTACCTATCACCATACACAAAAATTAACTCTAAATGAATCAAAGACCTAAATGTAAAACTTCAAACTATAA
>CAUYQG010074697.1:0-16353 GCA_963574415.1 Tarsius wallacei
GTTGAGATTGTAGCCATGGCACCTAAGAGTGTGAGGACCTGGGCAAGGAATTGGACATCTCTGAGCCTCAGGTACCTTTATCTTGGAAACAAGGATAATAAAATTACCTTTGAATTCAAGGTTAATTGTGGGGTTGTTGCAGATATGATATGCTGAAGTTCTCTTTGTATTAGAAAGTGTTGATCAAGCACTATTCATCCTCCTCCCTGTGGAATATACCTGGAGGGACTCAAATCATTCTACATAAAAGTTACCTGCACACGTATGTTTGTTGCAGCTCTGTTCACAATAGCAAAAGCATGGAACCAACTATGTTGCCCATCGAAGCTGGACTGGATAAAAAAATGTGGTACATATACACAATGGAATATTATGCAGCTATAAAGAAGGACAAACATATAGACTTTGCAGCAACTTGGATGGTTTAGAGTCGATCATACTCAGCGATCTATCACAGAAACAAAGAACAGAGTGCCATATATTCTCACTTATAAATGGACGTTGAACAATTATAATACTATAAGAAAGGGATTGGCAGTTGGGGGAAACTGCTAGGGGAGGGAGGGGCATACCTCATTAACAAGGGTACCTGCTTAATCAACGTTTGTATACCTAACCCTGAATTGTACCCCACATCTTTATAATAAAAAAAAGAAACAATGAAAATGATGTAGCAATCTGAGAAAAACAAAGAATATTGTCCTTTTTCTGGTTACATTTAATTCTGTGTCAGTTAATACATTCTTTATTTCAGTTGATAGTTAATAAGTTGGTGGTATAGGAGGGGAGAATCTAGGCTTGCTGATGGTGGTTGCTTAGCATTGACTTGGTATATAGGAATGTACTTGTACTGTGGTCATATGTCAATAAAAAAATTTCATTATAATACAAATATCAATTTGTAAAAAATAAAATAAAACCTATTTTTAGTAGGTGAAGCCTGAGATAGAGTGCTGTGTGTTGTGAGAGTGTATGTAAGCATATGTGCCCATTCAAAGGGTGATCATCTCTTTCATTCTACCCAAATAGGGTGTGTGCATGTGTGTGTGTGTGCCTTTGACCTTCTCTACATGAAAGATCTTCTGACTTACCACCTCCCAGGCATGCAGGCACCTAGTGATATATGAGCACACACAGTAATGCAAAAGGCCCCATCCTGGCATGCAGCTAATCTGAAGAGGAGGCAGAACATGAGCAAGATACTCTTCCTTATGGTTGAATAGCTAGTCATGAACCCTAGCTCCACCATTCACGTGCAATAAATCACCTCCCTGAATTTGTTTTCTCAGCTGTTAAATAAGAGATTTTGATTTTTTAAAAGTTCCAGCTTATAGGGTTTGGGGGCAGAGTTCGTATAACGTACATATAAGAGATCTGTAAATAAAAATGCTATGTAAGTGCCAGTTATTATGAATTCAGATGGGAGTGTGGCTTCCTTATGTGCTGAGGCAGCCTCGCTCTCCCAAAGGCAGTGGACACTACCAAGAAGCCACAGATGGATGCCCGGTGGGTACTTGTCCTAGAAGCTGGAGTGGGAACAGCTTCGACCCATTGAGATTTTCTATTTCCATTTTCTTTGGCATCTATATAGTGAAAGCAATAGTGACAGAAGGAAGGCTATCAGAAATGGAAGCTTCCTTCCATAGCTCATTAGGTTACTCATTCAAATTTTATCACATGGAATGAAATAAAGGAAAAAAATGAATCAATTTTAACACATATTAATTGAATCCTGATACACTGTTTTTGGCAAGTCAGCTGAAATATTGTAGGATCACATGGACCCTTAACAGGAGATAGTCATATGCAGTTAATATGAAAAGTGAATCAAGTCAGTGGAAAAACATCATTCTCATGTTGTGCTATTTTTCCCTCTGTAAATATGACTGTTCTAAAGAAGAAATACTTCTAACCTTGTCAGATAAAGTTTTGTCCATTTTTTGTGCAAGAGGAAAGTAGTAAATTTGAACTCAAAATACTGTTGACGATGTTAATCATAGGTGACATTTGCTAGAGTATGTGTGGGGAAAGAGTAATTTTATGCAAACATTAAGTGATTTCAAAATAAACTTGCATTTAGATGAATATACTTTTGTCTCAAATATAAGTTGATTAGATTGGTAAATATTTGCATTTATTAGATTCCAAGAGGATTTGCATTATTTTTACTATAAACAAATTTGGGTGTATTACTTTTACTAAAAGCATGTGATGACGTATGGGCAACTGATGGACTTGGGTGTAATCCAGGTAGCAGGGTTGGTTCATTGATTTGTGAGGTCTACATCCAGGTCAAAGAAACACTGAGGGCAACAGATGGTCACAAGGAGCCTGCTCACAGGAGGAGATGGACAAAGCCATAGTTCCATTAGGGAAGACGCATCATTCTCCAGGGAGATCTGTGGGCTCGGAATATCAAACACGTTCGTGAGAGCCCCTTTGTGAATTCTGCCAGATGGCCCTTTGTCAGTTATTTTTACAGAACGCTGTGTACACTACTTCTGTAACTATAAATTGGCTCATGGCAGCATCTTATAGTTCATCTAAATAAAGGTCAGGTCTAGAAGAGAGGCTATAATGCTGTCAGTGTTGGGGTCCCTGTGGGGAAAATATGTACAAAATGGGAGAGAACAGCACAAAAGGAAGGTTTTTTCCTCCATCTATGTCATTCTTTCCCATACCATATGCACTTCCTGAAAGATCAGGCTATAATAGTGGAGTTCATGACTAAAGTTTTCCTGGAGTCACAGAATGTGAACATTCAGGAGAGATCAGTGCTGACTCCTTACAATATGTGGCACTAGGATTTGCACAGCCTCACATTGCCATCAATAACGTAGAGTAAGAGGATAGATTCACAAATTGGGATTTTATTAGAGCCAAAATAAGTCAAGGGAGAAAAGTACAACCTCTGAAATGAGGCTGCTTTGAGGTGAGTGCTGTTTTTGTCACACTATGGAATCAGAAAAGTTACATAAACCCCCTAAAAGTGGCAAATTTTAGAATACATAATACGGGGTGAATCTGAATTGCTATACTATTCCACCCCACTAAATTAGCATCTGAAAGTGGTAATACAGCTCCCCTCAACTTCTAATTAATTTCCATAATGAAGTTTACTTCTGATACACCCTAATAAGTGAGGTAGCATCTGTCTCATTCAATTTCCTTAAAGTGTTAAATATTCTATGCACAAATACAAAATATTTTCTTGATTTCCCTGGGCTTACCTTTCGATCTTCATATCCTTTATGTATTTAGATAGTCTGATTAAATCAAATATGAGAGTGATGCAAGATAAAGTTAAATCCAATTTTTCTGTATTCAGATTGGTAGGATGTGGCCACCCCTGGCCAGGTGTGTAGGAATTCCAAGTGGTGTTCTTTCATTAAGCAGTCTGGGTTCACTAGCATGCCTCCTCTTTTAAAGGTGGCATTAGAAACACACATTGATGTCTTTAATCCAGATCCTGAAATAAATATTTTACCCCATCCTCATGCCTGTTCAAGTGCACTGGAAAGCCGTGGGCTGAATAGGGAGTGCTTGGCATGTGATCTTCTAATGAAGCATACGGAACAGGTAGATGTGAAGAAAGTACAGGCAGTAACAACCTCGCCAACTCTGGCTGAATGTTCGTTGAATGTAAGACACTGTCCTAGCCACAACAGAGCTTAGGATCACTCACAACAACCTCAAGAGGCAGGTACTTCGGTTATTTCTATTTTATATATGAGAACTATGAGGCAAGCTTGTTTAAATGATTTTCCCATGGCCATGTTGCAAGGTGGGCATAGAACATGTATATCATCTTATGGCAGACTCATGTCCTTGAATCCTCATCTGTTTCAGCTTTTTTTGTCTCTAGCCTTCAGACAGGCGAATGTTTGATGCATTTGGCTAACAACCTGGCTAAGCATCTGTCTCTCACATCTAGATCCTCAGTGAAAAGAAATTCAGCCATTATTAAATTAGTTGTTTACCACTTCCTGGTGTAAAGAGTCCACTCACATGTTAACAAAAAGCCAAGTAACACAAAGCTAACAGACAAACAAACAAAAAACCAGACTGGGAATCTTAGCCTTGAACAATTGATCAAAGAAGACATATTCTGTGCTTTCATAGATTTTGTTTTATCTTGAAGCTGCTTCTTCCAAGAGAAGCTTCATGAAGTGATGTGTAGATAAACTATATTAAACAAATGGAACCATAAAAGACAAGGCTTTTTAGGCAGAAGGCATATTTTAGAAAAGCCTTCTCTCTTTAATATATGAAATTCAGTTTGGATCTTGATGAATTATGCACAACATAATTTTCAATTAAAATATTTTTAAATGGCTAACTCTTGTATATAAGCCAGTACAATATAGTGTTTAAAATCATGGAGTCAGGCAGCCTGGGTTCAAATCTCAGATATGCCACTATTTGTGTTGATTTTAGCAATTCATTTAAATTGTTTAAGGTCTTATTTCTTCCTCTGTAAAATGAAAATAACTTTATTTCTACTTCAAAAGATTTTGAGGAATAAATCAAAGAACATTGGTAAAGTCCTTAGCACAGTTACTATATCATAATGAATAAACAATAAACAGTGGCCATTATTAAATAAGACTATGAAACTTAGAGAGTGTCTGGGCTAACGATAAGTCATAAGTGTCACAATTATGCAGTTATTAATTATTGCCATGAGTTCTGATTATTTCTTTGTGGATTATCATATAGTAAAAAGGTGAGCGAGGTAAGGGGAAACCACTTAGGACTGGAGAATGAGAAGCAAAATAGCCCATGAGGAAGATGAAGGGGTGACTTGAGAAACTGAAGGAAAATCGGAAGCTTAGGAAAGAGAGTTTACAGGAAAAGGAGATGAACAGCACTGCAGGAAGTAAGTCCAGCAGTCTGGTAAGATGAGGAAAAAAATATATCCATTGATTTTTTTGGCAGTTATGTATGTTATGATAACTTAAAAATTGTGGGTAGAAACAATTTTCCAAGAATGAATGACAACTAAAATTGTCGTTAAAGAAGGTAGAGGGTTGGCAGCTGAAGGGTTCATGGGAGAGATTTTTGTTGTTTTGCAGTAACTTTTGTTTTTTAGGTAGAAAAAATGCTTGAGCTGAATGGCAAAAGACCAGTATTAGCAAGACAGTGGTTTAAAATATGAAAGGGAAAGCAAGTTGCAAGCCCTTGAGGGGACTGAAGGGCTGGGATACAGAGCCGGATTTCATTCACGCCTTTCTGCATTGTTATTCTACAAGTACAAGCGTTTACTTCTTATCAGGTACCAAAACCTGTACTGGGGATATTATGGCAAACCAGACATATTATTCTTATCCTCACATAGCTTTTACTTTACACTCTGAGTTTTACTTTAAGTCCAGTGAGAAGGAGTTACTGAAGGATTTTAAGCAGGGAAATTGTAGGGTTTGCTACACAGCATTATTGCAGCGATAGCTAGTAATACCCAAGGATAGGGTAATATGTTAAAATTCACTGCATGGAAAAAAATCAGGAACACACAAAAATAGGCCTAGGTTGAGTTTAGGATCCAGTAGGAGAACCTGGGTTCTTTACACTAGGTCTTGTCTCTACCTGGGTCCCCTGTTCTCTCAATATTGCAAGGTGAAATCCTTCTTAAGATTCATTTATAGGTTAAACTGCTATTTCAGAGAAGCCTTTCCGAATATCCAGTCTAAACTAGCTTCCAGTTTGCCCTCTACCATTCAATTTTAATTCTTTGTATAGAATCAATAAAGTCTTATGTTTTCTATATAGGTATTTATTTTATTTACATATTTTTTATTGTCTTTCCTTTTCTACTGGATTTTAAGTTTCATGAGAGCAGAGATAATATGTGAATTTTACCACTGTGTCCCTGCATCTGGAATGAGCCTCAGCATATCAAGGTAGTGCTTAGTAAATGGATATTATGAGTAAATGTGTGAAAGCATGATATCATGTAGCTGCAGAAACAGACATGCAGCAAACACTATGACAACACAGAGTAAGAAAAAGTACAGAGACTATGTGATGTATCAACAGACAAGTATCCCAGGTGACATTCTATCTCAAGGACACTAGGATTGTGAGCAATTAACAACATGTCATACTACCAGTATACATTAGAGGAGAGATTTGAGTTCAAGTTGATGTGGAACCAGATTTGACACACCCTTATACTCCATGCTGCCTTTCCTTTCCCTTCTCTCATGGACAAGCTGGTTTTTATTAGCTTCTTATGGACAAAAGAAACATACTACTCTAGTTATTAATGTGATCAGGCTCTGGAATGAGACAGACTTGGGCTTGAAACCTGGCTCAGTAGCCAACCAGCTGCTTGACCTAAGTCAACTCATTTAATCTTTCTCTGCTTTTTATTTCTTCAGAGTCCGTGTAAGGATTAAATGAGATAATACATATCATGTACTTACCACAAACCTTAACCCATAGTAAGTAGTCCATAATTATTGCCCATATTTATTATCATAATCTTTCTTCACATAGTTATTATTGTTATGACTCACTAAGTCTTGAAAGAAAAGTTCTACCTCTAGGAAGAGAGACTAGGCTAATGGTATCCAGAGTTCTATGTCTTTGTTTCAGAAGCCTTGAAACTTGGAGGCAATATAATCAGAAAATCACTTGGCTGAGATTGTAAAAAATTGGATGTGAATGATATCAAAGCCTATGTCTCTTGCAGTGAGGATGTTAGCAATTAAGTATAAACAAGATGCTCACACCAAATAGTACAAGAATTGAGAGGTGGGAAATAATACCCTGAAACAGAGCAGAGTTTTCCAGGCTAAGCGCAGTAGGAGCAAAGGCTTGAAAGAGGTAAAACACAAGTTTTCTTTATGGTATGTGAGTTTTGCCCAAATTCACATTGCTTTGAGAGGATTTTCAGAGTGCAGGGTTTGTGCTGGAGGGTTGAGGCTACAGATACAGTGCTTAAAGTCCTAGAATGTTGGAGATAGATATGAGAACATAATCTCATAAGAAACAATATATCCACAATCACTTTACCTGTTTGAGGAGTTTTCTTACAAAGAAAATAGTGTCATTTTGCAACCAGAATGTAAATGCAATATTTTTCTTAGCTCTGTTAAAATATATCTTGTAAAGATGCCATTTAGCAAGTATCAAATTCTTCCTCATCAACAAGGTGTTTTGTGAGCAACAAAAGAGGGGTCCTACTCTTCCTCTACCATGCGTGCCACCATGAGCTTCTAAATCCTATGGACCTTTTCCCATGAACCATTTGAAAGCCTCCAATTTATTTTTAATCTAAAAATCCTGCCCCCATACATATGCGCCCAGTGACATACATAACTGTGTTCAGTGTAGTAGTATTTGTAGTCATACAAAAATAATAAATATATCTGCCAGTTTGGACATTAAGATAAATAAACTATGGTGTATTTTCAGAGTAGAAAAGTATTCAATAGTTAAATAAAAACTAAATCAAAATGAAAATCATGTTGAATAAAAAAAATCAAAGTGTCGAAAGATATCTAGAGTATGATACTATTTGTACAAATTTAAAAATTCACATAAAACAATAATATAGTCTTTATGAATGTATATATATGTGTGTGTGTGTGTGTGTGTGCATATATCTATATAGTAAAGGCCTTAAAACATGAATTAGAAAGGTACAGATGAGATTCATGACAATAGTTGAGTCTGAGAAGGGAAGATAGAGGAACTTGGGCTGGGGAAAGAGGTCAAAGAGGACTTCCATCTTGACCTAAAAGTTTCGTTCCTTTTATTAAATAAAGCAAAAAATGATAAAACACAAACAAGTACTAATCCAAAGAGGGTATACTTGTAGGTTGTCACATTTTTCTTTGCACTTTTCTATATTTTTTCATCTTCTTAAGAACAAAAATTGAAGATAAAAATGATCATTATGGCATGGATTGGAATGCTGCTATGATTTGAATGTGTTCTCCAAAAAGTGTTAGGGAAACTGAATCCCTAATGCACAGTGTTGGGAGGTGGGGCCTAATGAGAGGTAATTAGACCATGAGGACTCTGTCTTTACAAATGGATTAATGCCGTTATTGTGGGAGTGGGTTCATTATCATCGAAGTAGGTGTCTTGTAAGAGGAGAAGTTATTTTTGTTCACCTGCGCTCTGTCCCTCTCCCTTTCTCTCTCCCTCTCACTCTTTGCTCTTGCCTTCTGTTTGCCATTTCACCATGGAATGACACAGAAAAAAAAAAAGACCTCACAGATGCCAGCACCTTGCACTTCCCAGTTTCCAGAAATGTGAGCTAATAAATTTCTGTTCATTATAAATTACTCAGTCCGGGGTAGTCTGTTGCAGCAACAAAAAACAGACAAAGACAAATAATAAATGTCAAAATTTCCACCTTTTGTTGTTTCCAGCCCCTTACCACTTTATATCTTGAAAGATTTTAAGTTGCATTTACTTAGTATAATTCCCTTACTTAAAAAATGTAAAGTCAACGTGAGTTTATCCTCAGTCTGAGAAAAACAGAGGTGTGCATGACTTGAACAATAGTAGAACATTGGTCACTGAAGATTTAAATATGGAAGTACATGACACAATGACTGTCATTTTGCCCAGATTTGAATTTGCTTTGAATGTCGTGCAGTTGAAGAACGGGCTTGTCGGGAGCCGAAGTGCCTGCCCAGTCCTCCTCTCCAGGCAATGCTGCTTGTCTCTGCTCTTCATTAACCAGTTGATGACACTTGCAAAGGGATGACAAGCATAACTTTTTAACAAATTCATCATATTCAAGGTTAATTTTATTCTTCTGACTATGCTATACAATGTGGTTTAGAGTTGTGTGTGTGTGTGAGAGAGAGAGAGAGAGTCTGAAATTCAAAAATTAATTGAGGAAAGGCAGGGGTTTCATTCATTTTCAGTTACAATATTATAATACATGGTATTTCAGGAGACACTAAATACTATAATGTATCCAAGGAATCAAGTTGCTGGGATTGTCTTTGGATTGCTTGAGGTGTGATATAACTTCAGCCAAAGCAAAGAAAGTTGACATTTCACTTAGCCATTACAATCTCTTTATGGGCAAATACAAGATTTCTATTTTAATTTTTGAAATAAAGTAAGTTATGCTTCTCATTACAGTCTTTGCAAGCCCCCTAGGTAGTGAAGGATTTCAAACTGGAAACACCTGCCCTAGTGGGGATCTCTTTACTGTTTTTTGAATCAACAATATGGTAACATTTTTCCTCTAAAAAGTTCAACCACATCACAAGTATAATTATTTCTTCATTTAGTCCAAAGAGTTCAATAGAGTTCAGTAAGTGATAAAAATACAAATTTTGGCATAATGAAATGAAATGTGGGGGTGATGATGTACCATTTATAGGAAAGAAAGAAAGAAAGAAGGAAGACAAGAAAGGAAGGAAGTAAGGAAGGAAGGAAGGAAGGAAGGAAGGAAGGAAGGAAAGAAGTAAGGAAAGAAAGACAGTGACAGATATCTGGGGGTTTAAAATGTATTAGTACCATAAGTTCTGAATTTGGGGAAAATATTGAAATTGCCATGCATAAATTTGAAGGAAGACTTAAAAAGCGGAGGCCATACTTCCCACAGAAATTCTAACCTGAATAAAGAAAACCATTGCTAATTTATATTTGCAAGTCACCTTATCTATCATTCCCATGTCTGTTGGATACCTGACAATGCATAATATGCCTGCCAAAAATGCTGGCTGAGAGGAGAGAGTATTCATGCCAGTGTTGAAACACTTTGCAGATTTCAGAGGTAATTTTAGGTCACTAGTTCCACGCCAAATATTTCACCATTTTAGAAAGACTGTGTAATGTGTTGGGATGGGAGGCAAGGGGGAAGGGGGTTCCCTAAACCGTGTGACTCTATCAGAGCTCCTCTAATAGTTGTTACTTCAAAGTTAGATTTCTTTCTGTTACTCCAGAAGGCTGGAATGAAAATACGCCTGCTAATGACAACTCATTTAGCAGAATGACAGTTGTTTGATGCTCACAGAGATTGAAGCAAGCATCGCCTGATGCATGCCATACACTCTTCTATCAGCCTCACTACAGAGGATCTTGACTATAATGAGCATTAGAATAAAACATGAGCTACTAATGAAGAACATTCTTGCACTATGAAATAATAGCCTAAAAAAGTGTGAGAGAGCAGAAGGAAACTCTGGTAAATAGTATGATGCATTACTCTGTCTGCTAGGAGAATTGACTGCAACAATATTTAAATCTATGGGGTATCTACGCAGTAGTAAGCTACATCAACATAAATTCTTATTTACATTCATTTAAGGATTCATAGGACCAGTTGTCATGGGGAATATGGCTCTTCTAGGCTGCCCATCTGTGTGTAAGCATGCTCTTACACACAATGGCATTTGTATGATTTGGAATTTAGATAACAGTGAGTCTGGATTCTGAATAGCTTTATGTAAACTTTAATAAAAATGCAAAAATTGATTGTATAATTTCATTTTAGCTACCGCATTTTATTTTCTTTGATGAGATTTTGGAGACTGATTTGATTTGCTATTTTTTAAACCCATCAAAACAGGACTGGAGATGAAAGGAGAACAATTACTGACATTTCTATTGCTCAGCTTGTTACAGTGATCTGATCTGTAAACAGACCCCTGTTTTGTTTAGCTGCTGGAGAGATAACTATCACAAGGCTTTCACATAATGTTAAAAGAAATATTTTCTCTCAAATTTTATATTACAAGGAAGATAAATTTGTTTAGGATTTTATATTTGAAGAAAAAAAAGTATTGCTTCTTTTTTTAAGACCTGACTTCTTTCTGTAGCCATGCACAGTTGGCTACATGAACATAAACAAACGGGAAACCACATACTGAGAGATGCTGCTTTAAGAAAGGAAAATAAATTCAATACACAGTCAGGAAATATCACTCTCTGTCATTCTCTGAAAGAAAGGATAATATGTTTTCCTGTGCCAGAGTTCCCTGGAATAAAAAGACTCAGACTACTTCTTTGGGCTGTTCATTACATCTCTTGGTCTGAGCCCTCATTCATAAACCCGAGAAAGTTATGTGTTTTTCTGCCTTACACTGTCTCATTCTTGTTTACTCTAGGACAAGATATTTTTAGAAAATGTTTAAAGCCAGTGATTTGGTATGACCCCTTACTAACAATACAACAGCCTCCTTTTGGGAACCACCCCAAAAATCTTGCTGCTTTTTATATCTTTATGGGAGAGTTTTTTTCTGTACTTCTTATTTTGGGGGCAAATTTATTCCTTGATTTACAATGAAAACCTTGAGATATCAAAACTGATAAAGTGTGGCGAGAGTATCCCTTAAAAAAAGAGAACGCTCCCTTGTTCTGCTTGTAGGAAGTGATCTGATTCCTTCTTCAAGGTGAAATGCTATCTCTGTTATTTTTATAAAACTTCTTTTTAAAAATGTTTTAAATTTGCAAATGTCTTTTCCCAAGTATAGGTTTATCTTCATTCTGTTGTTTGCTTTGCTATGCAGAAGCTTTTTGGTTTGATGTAATCCCATTAGTCTATTTTTGTTCCTGTTGCCCATGTTGTGGGGGACATAGCCAAGAATTCACTGCCCAAACATGTCATAGAGCTCTTTCCCTATGTTTTCTTCTAGTAGTTTTTTGGTTTCAGGTCTTATGCTTAAGTTATTTAGAGTTGATTCTTTTATAAGGCGTGAACTGAGGGTCCACGTTCATTCTTCCGCATGTGGATATTCAGTTTTACTGCACCATTTATTGAATATGCCTTAATGTATGTCCTTGGCACCTTTGTCAAGATTGATTGTCCATAATTGTGAAGGTTTATTTCTGGTCCTTCCATCTTATTTCATTGCTCCATGTCTCTGTTTTTATGTCACTGTCATGATTTTTATTATATTTTGAGACCCAGTAGTCTGATACCTCCAACTCTGTTCTTTTTGCTCAGGATGGCTTTGGCTATTTGGGGGTCTTTTGGTACCCTGTGAATTTCAGGATTGTTTTTCTATTTCTGTGAAGAATGACATTAAAATTGTGATAGAGATTGCATTGAATCTGTAGGTTGCTTGGGGGTAGTATGCACATTTTAACAATATTAAGTCTTCCAATCCATGGGCATGAGATATCTTTCTATTTATTTGTATCACTTTCTATTTGTATAGTTTTCAGTATACAGATTTGTTATACTTACTCCTAAGTATTTTATTTTATTTTATAGTATTTTATTTTTTAATGCTGTTGAAAATGAGATTATTTGCTTGATTTCTTTTTCAGATAGTTTTTAGTGTTCATAAAACTTACTGATTTTGTAGGTTGAGTTAGCAATTTTACTGAATTTCTTTGTTAGTTCTATCAATTTTTTGGTAGAGTCTTAGGATTTTTTAAAAATATAAGATCATGTTGTCAGCAGAGACAATTTCACTTCTTCTTTTCCTATTTCTTTCTTATTTCTTTTTCTTATTTAGTTGATCTGGC
This sequence comes from Tarsius wallacei, assembly GCA_963574415.1. Lineage (NCBI taxonomy): Eukaryota > Metazoa > Chordata > Mammalia > Primates > Tarsiidae > Tarsius > Tarsius wallacei. The sequence continues at coordinate 12,451 of CAUYQG010074697.1, forward strand.
TAGGGCTTATAGTACTATATTGAACAGAAATTGTAAGAGCAGGCATTTTTGTCTTGTTCCTTTTCTTAAAGGAAAAGTCTTCAACTTTTCACCATTGAGTATAATATTAACTGTGGGTTTGTCATTTATGGCCTTTGTTGTGTGGAGGAACATTTCTTCTATACTTATTTTCTTGAGAATTTTTATCATGAAAAGATGTTTAACTTCATCAATTACTTTTTTCTACATCTATTGAGATGATTATATATAGTTTTTGTCCTTCATTCTGATAATATAGTGAATCACATTTATTGATTTGCATATGTTGAACTATCTTTGCATTCCAGGGATCCATTTCACTTGATCATGTTGAATGATCCTTTCTATGTACTGTTGACTAAGGTTTGCAAGCATTTTGTTGAGAACTTTTACATCTACATCTATGTTTGTTGTTCAAGGATATTGGCCTGTAGTTTTCCTTTACTGTGATTTTTTTCCTGGTTTTTATATTAAGGTAATGGCCTTGTAAAATGAATTCAGATGTATTTCTTCCTCTTCTTTTTGTGTGTGTGTGTGTGTGTGGAAGAACTTGAGAAAGGTTGGCATTAGTTCTCCTTTAGCTGCTTGGTATAATTCAGCCATGAAACAGTTGGCCCTGGGCTTTTCTTTGATAGGAGACTTATATTACAGATTCAATCTTTGGACTGGTTATTTGCTCAAATTTCTGATTTCTTTCTGCTCAGTGTTGGCAGATTATATGTTTCTAGAAATCTATTCATTTCTTCTAGGTTGTCCAATTTTTTTAACATACAGTTGTTCATAGTAGTTGTTTATGATTCTTTATATTTCTGTGTTATCAATTGTAATGTCTTTTTTTAATTTCTGATTTTGTCTGAATCTTCACTCCTTTTTCCTTAGTTAGTCTAGATAAAGGTTTGTCAATTTTGTTTAACTTTTCAAAAACTAACTTATTTTCATTAATCTTTTCTGTTGCTTTCCTTATATCTCTATTTCATTTCTTTCTGTTCTTATCACTGTTATTTTTTTCTTCTGACTTCTTTGGGTTTGATATGTTATTCTTTTTCTAGTTCCTTGTGGTGCAACATCAGGTTGCTTATGTGAGGCCTTTTTTTTCTTTTTTGATATAGACTTTTATTCCTATAAGCTTTTCTCTTAGGACTGCTTTTGGTTTATATGTTTTAGTATGCTATATGTTCACTTTTTAAGTCTCAAGATATTTTTAAATTTTCCTTTTAATTTCTTATTAGACCCAGTAGTTGTTCTGGAGTATATTGTTTAATTTCCACATATTTGTTAATTTTCCATGATTTTTTCTGTTATTGAAACAATTGTTTCATACCATTGTGGTTGGAAAAAATATTTGATGTGGTTTTAAACTTCTTAAATATAAAATATAATCTATCCTCTGAAATGTCTCCTGTGCACTTGAGAATAATGTGTATTCTATTACTGTTAGGTGGAATGTTCTGTATATATCTGTTAAGTCTATTTGGTCTATTGATTTTCTGTCTGGATGATCTCTCTGTTGTTGAAAGTGAAGTATTGAAATTCCCTACTATTATTATGTTGCAGTCTATGTCTCCCTTAGGATCTCTTAATGCTGAGTTGATATATTTAGGTGCTTTGATGTTGGGTGCATATGTATTTCCAATTCTTATGTTCTCTTGATGGATTGCCTTTTATTACTACATAATGACTTTCTTTGTCTTTTTTAACAGTTTTTGGTCTAAGGTCTATTTTGTATGAAATAAATGTAGTTACTGCTGCTCTCTTATGGTCTACATTTGCATGGAATATCTTTTCTCATCCCTTCACTTTCTGTCTATGAGTATCACCATAAAGTGAGTCTCTTGCAGGTAGCATATAGTAGGGTCTTGGGTTTGTTTGTTCCATTGCTTGTTTGTTTAATCCATTCAACTACTTTGTTGATTAGAGAATTTAATCCATTTACAAGTAATTAAGTAATTATTGATAGGTAAAGACTTAACGCCAATTTGTTAATTGTTTTCTGGTTGTTTTTATAGCACTTTTGAGGAAAGCATGGAGTCTCTATCACATCTTTTTGAGCCCCAATTACGTAGGCATATGATGAAGTTAGATATGTAAAAATGAATCTGCCAGCCACTTGTTGCCACACAGTCTTTTCACTTACTTTTTGTTTCTAAGATTCCTCCTACTTTTTTCTAGTCAATGCCCACTGAGCATTTACATTTTAATTTGTGTCACTTTTTTTCAGGAATGCCTTCACCAAGCTCCAATCCAGTTTTTTGTTGTTGTTGTTGTTGTTGCTCTTATAGAATCATAATTTTCTGTTTTACAGGACACTCACCTCATTTATATCTATGTGTTTATTTGTGTTATTATTTGACTCTAAGCTCCATGAGATTGGGGATTGTTTGTTTCCATCTACTATTATCTATTATGATAGCATGATTCCTGTAATTAAGTACATAATAAAATGTTGAATGAATGTATAAATGGATTGGCAAAAGACTTTGTAATCCAAAAATATCTCAGAAAACTCACAGTCACTAATTTCAGGTAGATTCACAAAAAAATAAAACAAATTTACTTTTAATATGTTAAAATTAGAAGCACTGATTTGCCAACAGAAGAAGATGCTTTGGTGCTTTATTATATATTTAAAAGGAAAGTGTAAGGACACCACTTCTTCAATCAACTATAATAAGGCCATTTTTTGGTTGTTAGACTTTTTTTTTTAAAGACTCAATTATATTCGTTGGTTCTTCTTACTCATTATATATAAGTATTTCACTAGGTTTTAAATTTACACTGGAAGGTGAGCATTGACATGGAGAAGTTTGCATAATGGAAAGTGCTCTGACACACAGCCAGTTGTTCCAGGATTCAATTTTACTTAATTATTGTCAACACACACATCAAGTGAATAAGATGAAGGTGGGAGGGTTGCCTGGTGAGGAAATGTGGGACTTGTCCTGGGGCATATAAGATGACTCAGCTCTCAAAGAAGCTATTACTAGAGTGAGTAACAAATGTGATTCTCAGTATTAGATAGAATCCTTCTTAAAGAAGATGTCATTTGCTTCTTGAATACATCATTTTCTAACACATACCTTGTGCTCCCACCACACTGAATTTCTGACCTTACTCTGAGTAGTCTCTGTCATACTTCTTCCTGTGCCTTTGAACATATCCATCTTCCATCCTACTTTCCTTCCCTTCCTGGCTAAAACAAGATGAAAATTGGGTCCTTGAAGAGTCAACTCTTCATTAATGCTACATGACAGGTTTTTTACACTCCTTTTTGGTAGGTACTTTTTTTTTAATCCCTTAATTCCATCTTTGTCATAAATCAAATCGAATAATTCTCTTGACCTTTTTTTTCTTAGAAGGCATAGTTTTTGTTCTAACCTTTCTTATAGGTCCTTGTTTTTAATGTCTCAATGTCCTTTTTCTTTTGAAGTTAACGATTTTTTTTTAATGATCTTGATACTGAACCCAATTGTCTCTCTAAAGAACGTTATGCTCATATTTATCTTCCTTTCTTTGGAACCAACAATTTTCACTTTGTTTTTTCTTGCTCTAAATGACTATTTATTAAAAATGTCTTTTCCACCTAAATAAAAACTAAAATTTTCAGTAACTCTGCTGTACTTTGTAGTCATTGATCTACCTTGTTCTGACTATCTGTTCCCCTTGCTTCTGCCTCTATTATTGAATTTGACTTAATCTTTATGTCATTATGATGCCATTCTAATTAGATTTAAACACTTCTCATTAGTCCTCTTATTCATTGACATCTCAGTGATATTCTTTTTTTTTTTTTTTTTTTTTTTGAGTTGGCGTCTCACTCTGTCGCCCAGACTGAAGGGCCGTGGCTGTGAGTTTTATGTGATATTTTTTGATTAAAAAGTATTTTGC